>PVLA01004407.1:0-177793 GCA_004027455.1 Hydrochoerus hydrochaeris | reverse complement strand
TAATAGTGTAAAGCAATGCTAAGTTTATATTATATTTGATGATATAGACAATTTTATTGAAAATAACAAGAGACATCATAGTGACTACCATAGATCACCTAGTGTTGTGTTTTTGTATGTTCTTTTCATTTTGTGTTTCTCTAGGAATTTGTATTGCTGACTTGTTTTGATTTGTTTCTCCCTCTAATACAGAAAGGCTTGGTATATGTGTAGAGCCTTATACATGTGTAGAACTTCTAAGTAGTTTATGAGAATGGATTATAGTTATTATAAACATATAAAAAGGAAAAGAGAGTATTCTAAAGGATATAACTGCATGTATGTTTGAGTATGTGGAATTAATAACTATGTTGCTAAAGTTTTAGTTGGATAGATGAGCAAAACTGACTGCAGTCTCATTGTTTGGATGTCCACTTTGTGGACTTTACTTTTGTAACTTGAACAACTGCCTCTAAGAGGAAAGTATGTAATTATCAACTAGTGACTTTTTACTGGTTACTATTTTGTTCTGTTTTGTTTTGTTTTTGAGATTTTGTGTTCTTTCTACCGTACTCTTTGTTTCAAAATTTTTTCTCAAATAAAAAAATTAAAAAAAAAACAAAAGGAGGAAAAGAAAGTGCTCTAAAATAGATAACTATATGTATACTTAAGTGTGTAGGATTGATAACCATTTTACTAAGTTTTTGTTGGATTGGTGAACAGAACTGTTTGCAGCCTCACTGTTTGAATGTCCACTTTGTATGCTTTAATTTTGTAACTTGAACAACTATATCCAAGAAGATAAAATGTAATGTATCAAATAGTGATTTCTTACTGTTTATTTTTTTTAAATTCTGTATTGTTTCTACCCTTTTTTCTGTTTTGCTTCTCCCCTCTTTAAATAAAATTTTAAAAAAATATGATAGATGATTAGAGGATAAGAAAATGAATACTCTCGCTCACAATTCAAGTCAGATTTATGTGACAATTGTGATTAAATACATTAAAAGAAAAGAGTGACCTGCTATCCATCACTATTGACCACCATAATCTATTCACAGGCCATGTTGAGTATGCTTGTTTGTAACTTGTAATTGCATATTGAGGTCTTATTTTGTACAAACTATCACCCTAAAGTCACTCTTTTTCTATAGGGCTCTGAGAACACTTCCAGCGCCATTCACCATTACTGAGAAGCAAGAAGGAATCCATTGTGATATTTAATGCAATCAAAAGGAATCAATGTTTGGGTCTCTGGATGGGAATACCACTGCTTTTAAGTTCATATGTTTTAAAAGAATCAACTTTCACCCATCTCATGGAAGGATATTTGGGGACAAATTAAAAAGGAAGGCTTAGGATTGAGAGAGGCAACAGGCAGGAAAGCAGAAAGGTTATAAGACTGGAGGTCAGATGCATATTCAGTCACATTTCAGCCTGCTAGGCCTCAGGCTCCTCATGTGTGAAACAGATGAAACCTTCCTCAGGGAATCACTGTGAGGAAGACAAGAACATGTATGAAAGCTCTTACAATGGCACCTGACACATACTAAGTAGTAGTTACTCTTATCACTGTCATCTGTGCATAAAGCGATCCACATACACTTAGCTACATATTTAAAGATGATTTTATGTGTGGGTAGTCCCAACTCTCAAAGCAGCTGCATCAAAACTCAGCAGTTTGGAATTTGAAATGCATTTTTTCATAAAATAAAACACTAAATTCATAGAATTTTAGAACTAGGAGTGGCCTGAACAAGGATCTAGTGATATAATGAAATGTCCCACTCAACATAGTTCTTACAGGTGTAAGCTTTAAGCAAATCCACTCAAATCTATCTAACCCTCAAGGTCTCACTGAAACTCATATGCAGGCAAACAGGAAATAAGAGAAAATATTCTTAAGATGTTGGGTAATGTTTCAAATTCACATGTTCTTCTAACTGTAGCTAAGATTAACTTCTGACTCTGACATTCACTGATATGAAAAGTGGGACACATAAATTTCTTATAAGCAGTGCTACGATCACCTACCCTGTCCTCCCATCCTAACAACTGCCCCCAAAACCTTGCAGTTAATCTTACACAGTAAGGGCTCAGTCAGAAGCTAGAACAAAATGTCAGCCCCATGGAGAGCAAAGGGAAAACTAAGGGAGAAAGGGAAGAAAGGGTAAGGAGAGGGACAAGAGATTAGGGAGAAGGACAGAGAGAAAAGCACTGGCTACTAAGTTTCCCTCCTGAATTCCTTGGCCCAAGATCAGCTCCATCTTATCTGGTTGTATACAAACCAACACTATTTGTAGAGCACATCTGAGACAGCGTTGGGTCATAAGCCAATGCTACTTTTTAAGGGTCATGCTTTGCCTTCCGCCTTAACCACTGGTAGGGGTAGCCTCTGCCCATGCAATGGACAGCAAGAAGTGACAGTGCTCTGGGATCTCCTTTACTGCTTATTCAATGGAATGGCACAAGCTGGCTGTTTATTACTCACAGGATGTTCATAAGTCAAGAGTGTTTACCTTGGAGGGAGGCTACAATATTGTCTCCAAAATGGAAAACTCAAAAGACCAAGGAATCTGGTTTTGGATAAAAACTCTAACCATCACTAAGATGTATAAGACAATATACAATGCTAAGTAAAATAAAAACTTTATGAAAATGCACATGACTCAAAATTTTAAATTTATAAACACTGTGTTTTACTCGGTCCTAGGTATATTTGTTTAGAAAAACAGACTAGAAGGAAATACTCTAAAATATGAATAATTATTTCATCTATTATGAAATAACATACAATATAGTTCTCCCTTTATAAATCTGTTTTCCCCAAGGGTGGTTAAATTGCCAATTAAAATGATATTCAGAAATACTAATTAGAGATTTTAAAGGTACAAGAGTTCTGAGAAAAGACCATACAAAATTCTTCCTCCAGGCTCTCTCAGTTTCAGAAGTAATACACCTTTGGCCTAGTAAGTGACTTCTGAATGTGAAGTTTCATAGCTGAGGGACAATTAGCCACATTGTGGCTTGAGCTCAGATCTTTAGACATTTATGGCCATGCCACTCCCATGTTATCACGTTGTCCTGGAGTAAGGGATTAATGAACTTCATGAGGAAATTCTCCATATGGAACAAGCAAATCTTATGTGCACACCTACACTTCCCACTAAATAAACATTTGCCTACAGCCATGTCATCATTTTATGGCACTCAGCGTGGTTGTTAAAGGAGCTCCAGTGACTTCATCAAAGTTACTAAAAAGTTTTCACTCCTTCCCTGCACACAAGCCTACTTTCAGAGACCTTCATGATGCACGTGTACCAAAAGGCAATTCTGTCCCCGACTTCAAATAAACAGTGAATTATTTCTGTCTACCACTGTTACCAACTACACCCATAATAATAGCCACTTAACTTCCACTCCATGGTATCATGCTGCATAAGGACACTTACCATTCAGTCAGCTCCAAATGGGTCTGGAGATCAGTCAGACTAAAACCTCTCTCTAAAAGCATACTTACCTAAAGACTTGAAGTGCTGCCTATTTATAAATAGGAAGCCCTGTTAGGAACAATGCATCATCTCAAGCTGACAAAAAGTCAGTTCCCAAAGTTTTTATTTTTTCAGGAAGGAAAATTCAGGCATTTAATTGAAGCAAATGCATGGGGGAGCCTCAGTCACACGGAAGTGGTTTCCTGTTTCATGCTGGCTGTCTTGTTGGCTGATACCGGGAGAACATTCAAGGCCAGGCCTACAAGGACACAGTAGCGAGAAGAACTGGCTGCAGGTGGTAAAATGAAAGCACTGTTTTTCAGATAAGCATAGAAACTCTACCCTACAGCCAGGATGGGTAGCTTACTTCCTGTCCAACATGTCCTGTCTAGACACCTTACGTGTGATTTTTAAGATATATACATGGCAAACAGAAAGTATGCAGGACAAGACGTCACTGTCTTGAACGAGCAGTAATGAACAGCAATAAACCAAGAGCTCAAAGGTTGCTGCACATGCCACATGAGTAAAGCCTACAGTAGCCACAGGCAAAACCCACCAACAGGGAACTTAGGATAGGCCTGGAAAGGGCAAAAATCCTGGCAATGAGAAACATTCATGGTAGAAGAAGCCAAAGGAGAAATGTACATAAGAGTGGGCTAAAAAGTACTGCAACCCAGAGTCTCTCAGGGTACAAAATATTGCCCCATCCAAATGATTTCAGCTTTGAGGGGGGCCCCAAGAAGGAAGCAGAAATTAATATGCTTAAACACAAATGCTGGATCCTTAAATAGTTTAAGGTTTTAAGGAAAGCATATAGTATATTAATGGGATTGTTCATGTTCATTCTGTCCATTAAAACAAAGGTACCCTGAGTAGATCTAGAATCATACAACGTAACCCTTGATCTAAGAACTCAGATTAAATAACCAAAAAGCCAAAAGACTGAATTTTACAAAGAGGAACAACTATTGTATTCCATAAGGACAGAAACAAAAACAGGATCACATTTGCTGACTGACAATGGGAGAAAGGCAGAGTAGGCCAGTGTAAACTAGGACACAATATTTTCAGCCCCTTCAAAAATGACAGCATAAAGATACAAAGTGGGATGATAAAATGTAAAGGTGAAAAACTCAAAATTTAATGTTTGTGATGGATGGTTACAACTAAATTAAACTAGGAGTACTGGGGGGAAAGGTGAAAGAACAGTTAATGAGCCAGAGCTGAGATGTTCAAAGGGAGACAGAGCATAGAGTGCCCCTCAATCCCTGGAGAACAGCCTTCTTACCCAGGAATCCCAAGGGGGACGCCTGCACCATAAACAACAAAAGATCTTGGTCCTCCTGAGGTCAAAGGGGGTTCAACTGCAATGTTTAATGAACCTTGGTCAGAGGGCAGAAAAACAAGGACCATTTAATAAGATCCTGAAAGAGGAAAGTCTAAAGGAATCTACAGACTGAAAAGGGCCCTTTCTAAGGTCCTTAAAGAGTCTGCTTAGTTGAGAAATATCTGCAAAGGTCCTTTTTAGTCTAGAAGTTTGGCCAAACTCTGAAGAATAGGAGAATGAATTTGTACCACCTGATAGAACAGAAGAGTGTGAATGGAGCAGGGTGATTAACGGCACCCACCCTGACAGGCCAGACCCAACTCTCAGATAAGAAAAGTCAGGCCCAGAAAGATGAAACCAGCTGTTTGCCTAACAAAACCATTAGTTCACGGCAATGCCCAAATCAGCTGCTTGCTCTTCCTCTCCCCCTCTGACCAGCAATTTTTATATCATATATTTACATTATATCATGAAATATTCTATATTACATCCATATCAACCATGTACCTTATATTCTCCCACCATATCCGAATTAACCTTAACATAATTGTTTTCACACTTTTGCATTCATTTTTGATTGGTGAAGTCCAAGGAAACAAAAATAAAGGAGGAAAATAAAATGCAGTTCCAATTTTAAATACAATCTCAGTTTTAAAAATTCTCATTATTTGTTGTAAATTTATGTGGTTTAGCTCTATTTTCATAGTTGGTGGGTATTGGTTTCACACTGTAGATATTTATTGTACAAGTTTAGCTAACTCATGGAACTTTCTGCCATCAGCCACTGTCTTGGTTACTTTTCTCTCATTGCTGAGACAAAATACCTGATGCCCAAAATGAAAGAAGGAAACGTTTATTTAGTTCACAGTTTGTGGAGATTTCAGTCCGTAATCTGCTGGCTCCAAGGCAGGGTGGCACATGGCAGAGGGCAACAGTTTATGGCGGCAGAAGACAGCAAAAGCAGTAAGAGCAAAATGGGAGGAGTGTGGAGCAAAGACTCTTTGTCCCTTACATTGTATGTAGGCTACTCACCCTAGGGAAGGTGTAGCACTCACACCCATAATTCTAGCATTGGACCATGAATCAATCACAAAATCTAGCAGCCTGCTCCCATGACTGGGGACACTGAGACACAAACCGTAACAGTCACATAACAAAATATGGGTCTTCTAGATTACGATTCAAGTCCATGGACAAAAATGGTTATCCTCCCATGCTGTCTACTGCCTGTGAAATGACATAAGAATATAATCAGCAGTGCATTTATTTAATTTTTCCTTATCCACAAAAATTTATCTTCATATGTACAAGGAGACCTATGAGAGATTTTTACCAAATGCTTTAATTTCTATAGCATCCTCTTCCCATCAAGAAACTCCTATCAAAAAAGCAAATGTGAAGAATTGCTCATGCAGCTTAGTAACTTTTGCTGGTTCCAAGAGATCAAGACAATCTCTTCTATGGACTCACAAATCATTTATTTGATGGTAACTCAGAAATTTTTCAAAGGAGCATTTCATACATAACTAGTTTTAGACCCTGGACTTTTTCATACATTATACATTATGCATGTCTCAGGTCTTCTGTAACCTCTCTTGCTCTTCAAGATTTATCCTATCATTGGCAGTCACTCAGAGATCATATCTGCTAATAATGTCTTCAACATCCTGAGATTTGATCTACTGTGCCCCAGAGATATGAGCTCACTCAAATTACCTGTTTGCACTCTCACTGTCACCTGAAAGACAGTGAAATAATGTATTTTCCATTCTGAAGACCATCTCTTAGGTGGAGAAGCAAAAACGCTGTATTTAGTTTTGAATGTGCCATCTATTAATTCCAGCCTTACTCCCCTAAGAAATAGTCCACCTCTTCCCCTATTTGTCTAGCTCCAGATACAAGTAAAACAAACAGAAACATTATTCTTTAAATGCAAATCTCTCTCTGTCTCTCTCTCTCTCTCACACACACATACATAAAATTTCAACCTAACCTAACAAGGAAATTGAATTCATACAGTAATGCAGATGTTGCTTTATAATGTACTATGGAAACACACCTTTAATTGATGAAAAGTAGTGCTGGAGAGGTTTTAGGAAAAAAAGCACTTACTGATATGTTTCCTGACAATATAGCCATGTATTTGCAGAGCAAACACAAAAGATGTGAATGCTCTTTGTTCCAGAAACTCTACATCTGGAAATTTATCTTAAGTGATATATTCTGAATAAAATGAAAGGTCAAAATATACAAATATAAGAGATATGAGACTATCTTAGTACTCCCAACTATTGTTAGATATTCTACAAAACATCAACTGTGCTGGACCAAATAACGGCCTCCCAAAGATATCCACATCTTAATCCCCAGAATATACTTCTGAATGTTACTTTACATGGTAAAATAAGCTTTCAGATGACATTAAATTAAGATTTTTGACATGAAGAGATTACCCTGGGCAAATATTCACAAAGGGAAGACAGGAGGGTCGGGGTCAGGGGAACAGTGATGACGGCAGCAGAGGTGGACAGAGGCAGGAGGAGGGAAATTAGCAAATGTTGCTAGTTTTAAAGTCAGTAGAGAGCCATGAGTCAAGGAATAAGAACAGCCTCTAGAAGCTGGAAAAGCAGGGAAACACTTTTCTGGAGCCTTCAAAACACCTTGAGTCTAATCTCCAGCACAAGAGCATAATAAATCTGTGTTCTTTTAAGCTACCAAATTTGTGTTAACTTTATAGCTGCAACAAAAAAACTAATATGCAAAATATTATGCAGCCACTAAATATTATAAACTTGGGGGCTATAGAGGGAAAATATGAAAATATGCAGGTATCAAATGATATATACAACTGTTAAGTGAAAGAGATTAAGATTAAAATACACCAATAGATTAGAAGAACTCTTAACTGGTCTCCCTGTTTCTGCCCTTTGGCCCCTATCATCCACAGTAGCCAGTACGGCCCTTTCCAAATGTGAAACCAGACTCCTTTATTTCCCTGTTCTAAAGCATGAGAGTCCAAGAGTCATCTAGATATCCCAGGTCTATAGCAGCACACAGCTCTGGGGACAGAGAGTGACACATGTTTTCCGTGAATGGCATTCCCGTGCCCAGGCACATGGGTCTGCCCTCACACACCCAGAGTCACTGACTTGTTATTTTGCATATATCAAACACGTTGTGGCTTCAGGCTTCTTATGATCTCTGTTCACTTTGCTTAGGATGCTGTGTATGGGCGGAGCTACAGATGGCAGATCAGTTAAGTAGCAAAATACAGAGCCTCCATGAGACAAACAGCTCAGATGCCTGAATAAAACATCCTGGAGAGAAACAGACAGAGGGAGATGGATCCTCTTGACCCAGGAAGAAACTAAAGAGAAAGGAGCTGTTCAAACTCACAGTCACAGCACTACCATCGAAGCCACTAAGCTGTGCAGCCATGGTGCTCTTGCCACTTGAGCAGCAGTCGCGCTTTAGTTGGGGGTCAGCAAGCCCAACGGAGAACAGAGCCAGCATGGAGACCTGCATAACCTGCAGTGAGTGCTCAGAATTTGACCCTCCCATGGGAAAGGGGGACCGACTGGATAAATCGGGCAGGATGGGCCTGAACAAGGAATGGCAGTGACCTCAATTGGTTGCTCCCTGCCCAGAGCACATTGATGGGATCTGCTTGGGCTGGGTCATGCCCCTGGTCGGGAACCAATAGCCAGGGACGAAACTGTCCCTGAAGTTGTCCCAAACTGGTTCCATCTGCGCGGCACATACTAACGTGGTGAAGGCCCCCGCTGGTTGATTGGCTTGGAGAAGAGGGGCCGGCCTGCATTGCCCCTGTTTGCACCTCAATGACCAACAGCAAACTGCAGAGGGCAGAAATCCCTAGCCAGCACACTTCCTAAGAACCATAACCAACAAGTAAAGAGGCTGGGACTTCTACCATATACCTGTATGGAAGAAACCAGAAACAAGACAAGAGAAAGAAATAAGATAAAGCCCTCAGCCCCTAGCCCTGGGAATACTGGTCCAGGAGAGGTAAATACAAAAGAGATTGAGGGCAGCAAACATGCAATATCGGACATGTCATCAGCTGACATAAAGACACCATTGACAAGCTCAAAACTGAAATACTGATACAAGCAAAGCAAGATATAAGATTAATAAAAGAAATGCTAAGTACGTCTCAAGAAGACACAGACGGAAGAATGGGGGAACACAAAAAAAGGAGAGAAACATTCTGTGAAGAATATTTAAAAAACCTAGAGTTCATGAAACAAATACAAAGAGATTCCCAGGAAATTAAAAACTCCATCAAAAGCTGGGAAAATTGTCAGAAAGAAACTAGAGACAGATTAACAAAACTTGAAGATAGGCTTGCAGTATGTGATCACAAAAGGAAAGGGCTCTTAAAAATAACAAGGAAACAGGTAGTAACAATACAAAGGCTAGAAGACGACAAGAGGATCTATAACTTAAGAATAAAAAATGTGAGTGAAAAAGCAGGAGTAAACACAAAGGAAATACAAAGCCTATTCACAGAAATAATTAAGGAAAACTTCCCAAACATAGGAAAAGGAAATGATATTCAGATATATAAGGCATACTGTACTCCAGCCACCTACAACCAAAACAGATCTATACCCAGACATATAATAATCAAGAACCCAGAAATTCATCACAAGAACAGAATATTAAAAGCAGTCAGAGAAAAGAAACAGATCACCTATAAAGGAAAACCCATCAAAATCATGACAGATTTCTCGACACAAACCATCAAATCAAGAACAGCTTGGAGCAAAGTATTCCAAGCCCTGAAAGAAAATAACCTCCAACCCAAATTGATGTACTCCACAAAATTGTCTCTCAAAATTAATGGAGAAACAAGATACTTCCATGACAAAGAGGAACTGGAGGAATTCATGACCACCAATCCAACCCTATAAAAAATACTGAAGGACATTCTAGAGAGAGAGGAAAAAAACACCAGGATTTCAGGAACAGGGGCAGAGAGGCCTCAATGAACGGGGCAGACAGTGGAATGAAGGAGAAAAGTAGACAACCAATGGCAGAAAAATAGCATAGCATAAGTGAGGCAGAGAAGGTTGGCCATAATCTCTAACATAGATGGCCTTGATACACTAACAAAAAGAAACACAGGCAGAGTAGATTAGGACATAGGGTCCATCAAGATGTTCTGTATAGGAAATATAATTAACCTGAAAAAGGGTTTATGAACTGAAAATCAAATATGAGAAAACAATGCTCTATGTGACAGGGAACCAGAGAGAAATAGGGGCAACTCGTCCAGCACCTGCAGATAGGCTGGAAAGACAGGATACTTTTGTGCAGTGGAGAACTACTCCGCTGTAACAAAGGAAAACCTTGAGGCTTCTGTAGGTAAAGGAATAAAACTTGAGATCAAGCCCAGGGGTGAGAAAGTTTGGAACCACTTAGGTAAACAGCAGGTTGTCCCCCCAATCTAAAAACTGAGGGAGTTGGTGGGACCCAAAATGAGCAGCACCCTGTGGGAGTGAAATGGGAGGAATTGTCTAAAAAAGGAAGGCAGAGGATATTGTTAATAATATATCAGGATTTAAAATCCACATTATTCCCACTGCTCTGTTTAAATGGATTACATTCTGTTCCAGTCTATTTGTACTAGAATTGAGGGCACAGACAGCACTCCCAAAAATAGCAGGATATATTACAGTAATCATTCTTAATTTCCTATTAACTTAATCTGAAGCCCTATATAACTTACACTGTCTTATTAAGACTGATCATTTGAATCTGGTTTGTTAGATCGCTGTTTTGTATTGACTGATTTTATTTGAATCTGCTATGATGATAGTATCAAGTCTGAGAGTATAGGCAACTATACTGAAGATAACAAGATTCACTAGGATACCCACTCTGGTTTGACTATTACCTGCTTTTGAAGTCTTATAATGTCTCCAATGTTTTGTTTTTATTAATATTGTTATGTACTGATATGTTCAATTACACTATGCCTGATGATATAGACAATTATATTGAAGATCACAAGAGACATCATAGTAAAAATCGTAGCTCACCTTGTATTGTGGTTTTATATGACGTTTTGCTTCATGTTTTTCTAGGAATTTGTTTTGTTTTGCCTTGTTTTGTTATGTTTTTCCCTCTAATACAGAAAGGACAGATATACATGTAGAGACTTACACACGTATAGAACTTATACACAATTTATGAGAACTGATTATATAATCCATGATGAAATGAACAACTACTTTGAAGAAAAAGAGACACTACAGTACCCAGTGCTGATTCTGTAGCACCATGATGTAAAATCCAGCAGTATTATTATTCTCTGTTCAGAGTGATTTTAGTCTGTTTGGTTTTGTTTATTTTCAACATACATGAAGAGGTATGGACAGCTATTTTGAAGAGAATGAGAGACACTATGACAGCCATTGTTGACTTCCTTATTGTCTGGTTTAGAAGACCTAAAACGCCTTCATCATCCTGTTTGGATCAGTTTTATACTATGTTGTTTTGTATGAATTCACTGTATGTGAAGATATGGACAACTATTTGGAGGAAAACAAGAGACAATATGATAGATAGTGAAGATATCTGGTTGTCTTGCTTTGAAATTTATGTCTCTTACATTGCTTTCTTATGTTCTGTTTTGTTGTGTTTAATTTTACCCTCTTTAAAATACATTTTTTTAAAAAAAGATGTTGTGTATGGCTCATTCCTTTGCTTCTGTCTGCTCTCTGCTCAAACACTACCTTATTAATGGGCTGGTCTCAAACCCTTTTAAATAAATAAAAAACCAATTACCCACCCCTGAATTCTCCATACCCCTTCTACTGCTTTATTTTTTACCATCTGATATATTTAAAAAAAACCCTGCTCATCACGAATCCTCCTGAATGAGAATGAAACTCCATGAGAACACACTCAGTTCTGCTCATTGATGTGTTTCCAGAACTAAATAGGTTCACATGAAGGATGCTTAAGAGAAATTTGCTGAGTGAATAAACTAAGATCAGAGATGACTTCAGAGAAGTGAAAAGAGGTCTCAAACATGCCTAAGGAACAGACAAATCCTCTAAATTCACTTCAAAGAGTCATGAAATTGTTTTAACAAATCAGCAGCTAAGTAGCTTTTGACAATGATATTTTTAGAAATTCTCAGTCTGATCATAAGTCTTTTCTTCATCTTCTGTGCATGACTTTTAAAAATGCAAATTAATCAAACATCCTCTGAAGCCAGATGAGTTCTTTTAGGTTCTGTCTCTCCTCTCTCATAAAGTTTTATACCTGTGTAATAGAATTTACTTTTTCAGAAACTTCTAAGTCTCTTGGGTCACATAACCAGTAAAATATGTGATTTATTTCCATTGTATGAAGTCCTGGTAACACATCCTATGACCCAAGTTTTTTCTTTATAATTAAAAATTCTACAGAGTCTGACATAAGAAATACACCAAATGTGCCAAAAGCATTTTGTAGTGATAAAGTAAGGTGTTAAATACTAAGCAAACCTCATCAATGATGAAGGTATGTCAAGGGATCTAGATGCCAAATGAAGGAGGAAGCAAAAAAAAAAGAGAGAGAGAAAAAAAACTTGAGTTACTGGATTATAACCAAAGGTATAAAATAAATGAGTCAATAGTGATGTAAGAATTGAATAAATAAACAGGAGTGGGATAGTGGACTAACCTTCCATGCAGAACAATTTCACAGAATTTTATAAATATTCCATCCTAAGGAGGAGGACCATAATTTCCCACTCCTTATGTATGGGCTACGCACAAACACTCCCTTGCAAAGACTGAAGTACAGGAAGAGAAGGAAATGAAAAATGTAACTTTACACTGAAGAAACCTGACAAACATTATTCAGCCAGGTGATCAAGACCAGAAACAATAAAGGCAAATCCTATCTATGGTATTACCTTTTATACTATGTGATGAGGATAACATTTTACCTCCCCAAAGCCCATCACTAGTCCAGGGATGGTGACCCTTTTAAAGCTTTCATTGCTCACCATCACTGAGTCTAGTGTAATGATGAGAAAACTCCAGACATCCTAGCTGAGGGACCTTTTACAAAACACCAGAGAGTAATTCTCAAAACTGTCAAAGTCATCAAAACAAAGGAAAATCTGGGACACTATTAAAACCAAGAGGAACCTAAGGGTACATATAGCAGCACCCTGAAACAGAAAAAAAAAAAAAACTGGAGAAAAGTCATAAATCTGAATAAAGAGTAGACTTTAATCACCAATGCCAGGTCATCAATTAGAACAAAGGTATCATGCTAATGTAAGATAAAGATAGGGAAAACTGGATGCAAGACTGTGACTTCTCTGTACAGCTATTTGCACTAATCTTCTAATAAAGTGTGGATATGGAGCAACCTCCAAAGGCCTTTGTTAAGGACTTGGTTGATAGCCTGTGGTGCTACTGGGAGGTGGTGGAACTGTTAGGAGGTGGGGCCTAGGGGAAGGAAGTTGCATCACTGGGGCAGGTCTGTGAAAAGAGTGTTGAGATCCCCACTACTTTCTCTTTCTCCTCTCCTCTCCCCTCCCCTCGGCTTTCTCCCCACCTCTCCTGTCTCCAGTCTCTTCTCTCTCCTCCTCTGCTCTGGGCTACCGTGAGGTGAATGGTGAGCAGCTTCACCATGAATCCCAACCATAACATCCTGCCACGCTACAGGCCCAAAGCAACAAGGCAACTGACTATGGACCGAAACCATCAAAACTATGGGTTAAAGTCAATCTTGCTTTTTTCAAGTGATTTTCTCAGGTATTTTTTTCACAATGACAGAAACATATTCTCTGATCTGAATCTGAAAGTGTCATAAACTAAAAAGTTTGCTTAAAAAGTCCAAGAGATCATGACCACTGTCTTCAAAGGCTTTTTTATTTTCCACCCTAAAGTAATTCTTAATGATCAGGGTTAAATCTAATACAAAAACTTCCTTTGTTTATTCTAAGTAACAAAAAATAGGCCAACGAATACTAGTGACTCTTTTTTAGCCCATCACCCAGCCAACAGAAGTTGAGATGGTCACCTCCTACTGCCTTTTCCAGTTTTACAGTTTGTATCGCCAAGGTATCAGCCTTAGCTTCCATCTGTCTGGTTGGCAGAAGGTTCCTACAACAATCAAACAGATGGGTTGCTTTATTTTCCTTTTAACTCACCAAATGCTCTGTTAAACTGCCCTACCATTAGACTGGATTCATAGGCAAACATGTCCTTCCTTTATCAATCCTGTTTCTCCTCTTCCACCATCTTCATGTTTTTTAAAAAAAAATATGGAGAAAAAGCAGAAGGAATTTTCACACCTAGTCCATTTTATACATTCTGGACTCATCTCCTGCTACCACCAGTCCTCACTGGCCAGGTACTTAGCCAAGCACCTAAACTGGACATAGCTTTGAGCCTTTGTTCTTTTGTCATTCCCTCCCATTTAGGTCATCTTCCCTTTTCTACTGCTTTTTCTAGCTTCACTGATTCTGTGTGCCTCTCATGGAGGAGTGGTAATTCTTTCTTTGATCTTTAATAAACACCATCTTACTTCTTTTTGCATGCCAGCACTAGTACTGTATCTCATGAGCACATGTTCTCAATAAATTAAGTTAAGCTCATTAATGTGGGTAGACTTCATCTATTCTGTATGCACTCTGTGCCTGGATTAACAAGATTATCCAATAAACATTACCAAAGTATATCTCGTAATAATTGAATAAAACTACTAACAAACGAAATAGTTGACTGACTTTCCTGGGATTAGGCGGAAGTTGCAGAACCATAATTGGAACCCAAATTCAAGCTCATAATCACCCAGCAGATCTCACTGCCTCATCATAAATATTAGTTAAAAATTATCCCTTTGAGAGTGTAGATGTTTTAATAAGCAGTAATATCAGAAAGGAAGTGAAAAACCTGCCCCCAAAATAAAAAAAATCAAGAAGAGTTTTTATATAGTATAGACAACAAGACCCAAGGGGGCACTTTGAAAAATTCTTTAGGAAGTATTATGCCTAGCTGTTATTCCTCACACTGCTTTACACATTAACCAGTCAGAAGGACTAGTGAACACAAAATGAGCAGAGAAATACAAAAAAAACTTAAGGGAGACAGAAAAAGCAGTACTACTGTAAGAAGGAAGTTTTATAATAGCAACAAGCACCTATGGTAATCACAATATAAAAAAGATTTCAGATAAGCAACCTAAAACTGCATCTCAAGAAATAAGAAACCAAAGCAAGAACAAACCAAACTGAAAAGGTAGTGGAAGGAAAGAAATAACAAACATTGGAGCAAAAATAAATAAAACAGAGTGAGAGGGAGAAAGTGGGGGAAGAAAAAGAGAACAAAGGATCAATGAAATAAGAGTTGGACTTTTGAAAAAAGATAAATAAAATTGACAAAACATTAGGTGGACTAACCAAGGGGGTGGAGGACTGAAACAAACACAAAGTAAACAATAGAGAAAAACAAACTCTGCAAGGCTCTACAGTGGTCTGTAATGCCAGGTGGGTACTGATGTAACTGAGCATGGAGGAGCTACGATGTTGGGAGAGCGGCCGATCCCCATTCCATGCTCCATGCAACCTGCAGCAAGAGTCCCTTCACCGCCTGCATCTCATTTCCCACTGGTCGTTTTGTGGGTGGATACTCTGCTTCTTAGATTTCCAAAAATAACTGACAACCAACTCAACTACACAAGTACTTGCACGATTATTTACAATCACCTTGTGGCCCACACCTAAAGTAAATGACCTCTTTTATTATGAGGAAGAAGGTGCCAAATTTCTACCAGTTGCAAAGCATCAAAATGAGTACAAAGTACCCTTTCCTTCATCACCACTGCCACCAAGGTGACCAGTGTTTTAAAAATGCCCACCCACTGTGTCAGTCAGTATTCTGTTTAAGTGCCCACTTCATCGACCAAGAATTACTCTGCCTGGCTGAAGGGGCAGGTAAACCTTTAACTCCAATGTACTCTTGCCTGCTCTCTCAAGTCTGCTGCTACTTACGCTCTTCCAGAAGGCCTTGCCTAGGGAAAACCTTGGTCTTCCTACATCCGTTAGGCATGTTTGTTTGTTTCCTCGCCTAGGAAAAGCCTTGGCCTTCCTACATCTGTTAGACATCTCTCTTTGTTTCCTTTTATATCCCACTAACCACTGTTTGCCAGATTCCCGGGTCTGATTAGCTACCAGACTGGGAAGGAGCGTCTCCTTCTCTGGCCTTCTTTTCACATATCGTAAGTAGTCATAGTCCTGAGCTTTCAAAAAGGTCTGGATGAAAACTAAAACATGCCATCCTAACCCCTGATGCCATCAAAGCATAGGTTAGCAGTGGTTAACAACAGCATTAAAGATTGAACTTCCTTTGAATCCCAAACATTCCTAAAACCAAAGAAATACACATGTCCCTCCATTTACAGTGAGATTATATCCTATTAAACTCATAATTCTTGAAATATTGTTGGAAATGCACTTAATACACCTAACCTACCAAATATCACACTTTTGTCCAGCCTGATACAAATGTGTTCAGAAACTTAAAATTGGACAAGATTATCTAAAAGAAAGTCTATTTATCATGAAGTGCTAAATAGCTTTTGCAGCATATTGAATAATGTGCTGAAATGAAGAACAGAAAATTTGTACAGGTATGCTTTCACACCCATTGTAAAGATTAAAATTGGAAGTTGAACCACTGTAAGTTAAGGACCATCTGCATATAATTTCAGATAATCCTGAAAAGCATTATTAAACAAAGAAACAAATGAATGCAGACAACTGAAAGTCAGTGAGACTTGGGAGCAAAGGAAAATTAAATGACACCCTTTTTCCCTCAAGGAATTTATAATTCAGCAGACAAAGCAAACTACAAATAATTGAATATAACACACTGAAGGGTAAGTTCCATACAAGAGGAATAAATAAAATGCTTCTTTCCTCTACCTCACTGTTTATTCCAGTGTCATGGGAAGGATTTCAGAAGCTTGTAGCAAGCAAGACTACCTGAGATGAGCACACAAGGGACTGGTGGATGACACCGTGATGGAGGCAGGTGCAGGAATTTCTAGAAGATAAAGTCACTTCCATTTCTTCCCACAACATCCTTCCACTCCTTGTATAATAAAAAATGTGGCAGTTTGCTAATTATGACATACTTGTAATGCTCTGAAAAAGAGGTAATTTTCAAAAGTAAAGGGCATAATGCTAATATTTAGTCACTTTAAAAAGTGAGACTCTCTCTGTAGTAATTTTATAACATGTGTTTGTCCTATGCCTCAATCTGTTTTCAAAACTGAGTAGAAAAACCACCATATATTCTAACCTCAAAGATTTAATTTGGAAGCCTCAGATTGGCTTTCACCCTAACTCCAACCATATTCAGCACTTTTATCCCCTTTCCTTTAATTGCATTGTCTCTCTCTTAAGTGTGCTTGCCTGATTCCCCTAATCTACCATAAGTTTCTGTAGGGCAAGGGCCACTCATTTATTTTTACAATTGCATTCTCAGCTGAGTTCCTTCCTTTAAATATCATCTTCTTCGCCCTCAGCCATCAGCACCTTACAAAAAGCTTTGCACATATAAAGGGAGAAGAAGTATAATTTATTTTGTTTCTAATATCCATATTCCTTTAGCTCAGTTAACACTCAAACTATCAAAGTAGGCAACATTGGCCTTATTTAGAGGCTCATCTTTCCTGGGAAGACAAAGAAATTGGGTCATCTCAGACTGCCCAGTGTATCAATGCAATGTCAGCTTACTTCATCTCATTTTTTCCCACAAAACATGTTATCCAGATGTCAGTAATAACAGAAATTCTATAGGTGACATTAAATTGAAATATGGCATTTTAGACAGCAAGAGTTCTAAAACAGCCTCTAGGAGTCCAAAACAACACTCAACTACAGCATTTGACCCTTGAACCAAATTATTACATATGTATATCAGAAGAGATCCACAAGCTTGTGCTAAAGGTGAAATCCTCGACAGTCGTGACTATGAAAGTCATATTCATTTACTTGTTAATGATTGAAGAATCAGTGAGGTGTAGCTGATTTCAATGGAGGTTTCAGGAAAACCAGTAGCCCATCTGGATCCATCCCAGGGTATTCTTTTCTTGTGAAAAGAGGAGCTACAGGCGACCACGATATTCAAATTCTAATTCCAAAACAACTGTGAAATCAGTTCTCTTGTTTTTATCCTAGTTGATTTGTACTTGTACCTAGCATGTGTGTATGAGGTGGCTACCCCACCCATTTTAAGAACGTAATGAATTCTTTGGAATTTATTGTTCCATTCCAATACAGCCTGTGTATCAAGCTCAAAGGTTTCATTTCTCAACACAGTCCATGTTAAACTCCATTATGATGGTTCCTGTAGGCTTGCTGAAACTTTTTTTGGGGAATTTAATTGCAGATGATATAAAAGATGCTGGGTTTTTTTTTTTTTTTTTTTTTTTTAGGAATAGGGATTGAATCCAGAGTCTACCCTAAGCTACATCCCAAGATGCCCAGCCCATTAAATTTTTTTTTTCTTTTTAAATTTTGAAATAGAGACTCATTAAGTCACTAAGATACTCAGGTTTGGCTCAAACTTGCAATTGTTTTGCCTCAGCCTCCCAACGTATTTGGATTACAGGCATGCAATACCACAACCAGCCTGCTATCTCTAAGAATGAAGAGATTTATGTTTATGCGGGAAACGTTTAAATGTTGCAATTTTTTAAATGTTGCAATAGTTATAAAACTTTCTTTAAAGCATTTTTTTAATCCAAAAATAAATCTCATCTGCTGACAGAGCTCACTTCTCGGGATCAATGCTACTCCTACTAAGACTTTTCAGGACATGCCTTCAATTGCAACATCCTCACCTGTGCTGGCAGCAGAGGGGACCTGCACTGGCATCCCAGTTCCTGGCTGTTGGCATCAGGTGCTCCAGATCTTCTTCAGCATCATTTTTATGTCTTCTATCATTTAGTGAATTATATTGTTATATTCGTCATACCATATTTATATGTAACTAAATACACAATCAAAACATATTATACATAAATACTCTGCTTCTTTATCAGTGTACTTGATTATAAACATTTTTTCACACTATAGTGTTTTTTACGCTTACTTTATGTGGAATTCACAGTATTTTATTTGTAAATAATATTCCATTGTAATGATTATAGTTTAATCATTTCCCCAAATGTTAGTTATTAAAGTTATTTTTAGCCTTTTATATAATTAACAATTCTAACAATATCTAGTGGAGGTAAGTTGATCATAAAGACAGAGCCCTTATAAGTAGATAAATGGGATTAGTGCTCTTATAGAAGAATCACTGATCTAGTCTCTCTGTCTCTCTGTCTCTCTCTCTGTCTGTCTCTCTCTCTCTCTCTCTGTCCCTCTCTCCTTTTCCCCCCACTGGCCTCCACCCTTTGAGCACACAATGAGAAACCAGGAAGTGGGCCTTCATCAAACAATGGATCTATCAACAACCTGATCTTGGATTTCTCAGCCTTCAGGACTGTAAGAAATAAATACTTGTTGCTTAAGCCGCTCAGTCTATGGCATCTAGTTATAGCAGTGTGGCAGATTCAGAAAAAGTCCAAGTGCCATCTCCTCAGAGAGGACTTCCCTAATCTCCCTTTCTAACACAACATCTCACCACTACTACCACACTCATTACTCACTCTTATCCCACATGATTCTCTAACACAGTATCTTATATTCTTTATCTTGATTTACTTTTCCCTATAGCATCTTGCATCAAATTACACATTTATTTTTCTGTTTCACTGGCCTCTCCCACTAAAAAGAAATAATTCCAATACCTAGAACTATGTTAATAGGCATTCAAATATCTTCTGGATTATAAATGAACTAAAGTTAGGCAGTACTTCAGAAAAGGCCCTAGAGAATGAATCCAGTAATTCTGTGCTCAAGGAGCATTCACTGGATGTACTGGTGGGTTTGGGGGTGTGGCCACCAGCTTACATACTGTAAGACATATAAAGTGACCCAGCTGGAGTGAACTACCTGGCTTTGTCACCTGATTGTGTTACCTTCAACCACTGACTCAGAATTTCTATTTCTTGGTTTCTTCATCTATAAAATTATAATAAAAGTACCTACCACAGAGGTTGCTGTGACTATTAAATAAGTTAATGTACATTTATTACTTAGAAAGTACTTGAAAGTTGGGTTTGGAGGCACACACCTATAATCCCAGCATTCTGGAAGGCTAAAGTAGGGGTATCTCAACACTGAGCCCAGTCCATACAAAGTATTGATTTAGCAAAGCCCTATCTCAAAAAAATGATAAATGATAAAAAGGGTGGGATATACTTTAGTGTGAAGGCCCTGGGTTCAATCTCAGTAACAAACACTATAGGGTACTATAGAAATACCCAAGTAATTGTTGGGTACACATCAGTAATGTCACTTAAAACCTTACTTCCTTTATATATCTCTTGAGTCATAGACCACTATTTCAGTGTTTCCTATTTTATAATATTCAGGTCCCACCAAGAATTAGTCAGCTTTCCTATCACTGGGACAAAATACCTTAACCCTCAATTTAAAGGAGGAGAGGCTTATTTTGATTCACAGTTTCAGTGGGTTCAGTCCATGGTCAGCCAGAGCCAAGGAAGAACAGCATGGTGGAAGGGCATGGTGGAGAAAAGCTGTTAACACCCATGGCAATGGCAACCAGGAAGGAGACAGAAAGAGTCATAGGCAGAGACAGAGAGAGACAGGAAGAAGAGGGAGAGAAGAAGGGAGGGAGAAAAGAAGAGACAGAGAGAGAGATAGAGGGGGGAGGGAGAGGAAGGGGCACAGGGAAGAAGAAAGAATATGAATCAACACCAATAAAATCAGAGACCAAGGACAAGAATATATCCTTTCAGGTCGTGCCCCCTGGTGACCTGCCTCCACTGACCAGGTCACGCTTCCCAGCAGCCCATTCAGCTATGAACGCATCAGTATATTGACTCATAAGTATTGTGGCCCCCAAGATGAAACCATCTTCCAAACACAGGAGATTGGGGGAGATATTTTAGATCTAAACCAAAACATATCCTCTACTCATTTCAGTTATTTCATGTCACTGTTACCTTTATATGATAATAAACACTATACTCAAGATTTTTATAAAGAAGTCCATGTACAAGCTAAGAGTGATACAGAAGATTTCATGACAGTAACCAGTTCTTACTTTTCCTGTCCCAGCCAATTCCCTTCTTCTAAGATAGCCATTCGTAAAATTCTCTCTTTTTTCCCACTGCTGCCATCTTCCCTCAAATTTTCTTCTTTGGTGTCTTAGGAATTATTTTCCTATCTTTTGAAAGTGTGCTTAGATCTTTAGGTTTTGCTTCACATCAGAGTCATCTCTTTGTACTATCCCAGCCTTCTCCTACAGTTTAATATATCATTTTAATTCTTCTGTTTACCTTTGTAATTTTAAATATTCAAATCTTTACTTGGATTTTTGCTAACTTTTCTTATAGAGTAAAACTGTATTTAGGCATGATCATTCATGTAATGAAATTCTATGTATGCTATAAAAAACTTAGAACTTTGTCAAATAACATACGAGGATGGCAAAAAATTATACGAAGATACTCAACATGATTATCCAATGGTTAAATGCAATTTAAAACCACAATGAGCCACCCCAGTATTTCTGTTAGAATACATAACATGAAAAAGACTGACCAAATTATGGATGAAGGTGTAGAGCAAATGGACCTTTCTTGTGCTATCAGTTGGAATGCAAGATGTTGCATAAATTCTGGAATTACACCAACTTGAAATGAATTATATCTTACTCCTCCATTTTAGGAGATAAGGATATTTGCACTATCACTCTCCTCCCCACTTCCATGTCCCACCTTCCATCAGCTACACTTTTACTTTGTTGATTAAATTTGCAATACAATCTACAGTCAGGACTGTATGCCATGATTAGTCCACATTCAGACTCTAAGGGCAGAAAACTGAGAAGCAGCATCAGTTTGGTATCATTATACAACTATGCTCACCAACATACTAAGTAAGTCACCAGATTTTGGTCTCTTACTACAGATTCAATGTCACATCTACAGATCCAATGTCATGACCTTTATGACAGTGCTTTTAAACTCTGATTTTCCTTTGTTTTTGATTGGGAATTGCCTATGTCATTAACTCCAGTCAGATGTCTCTATCATCTGGTAAACATGAGGCATGATCAAAAGATGATGAATGTCAATTTTTTAAAGTTATTACAGTAAAATACTCATTGCAATTAATCCCTCTTGAAATATCCCTCCGCCCCATTTTAAACATACTAATCCCAACATTCTTTCCATTTTCTGAAGTAGGTCTTAATGTATTCCTTTATGTTTTTAGTTGGTATTGTTGTGGCTGCCTTGATGGACTAAATCAACTCCAAACCTTTTATGGTCACTTTGACATTGAGGAAGAGCCTGAAGTCCCACAGTGCCAGAGCTGGTGAATATGGCAGATGAGGGCACCCACAGTGTTCTCAATGAGGCTGTCTTTCTGTTGGATGGTACTCAGCAGAAGTAGTCACTGTATTTTTTTTTTTTCACAATCAGTAAAGACATTCTCTTGAAGAAATCCATAACTTCTTTAGAAAGTGGCAAGAACAATGGGATAAGTGTGTTGGGAGCAAGGGGGAGTATTTTGAGGTTGTTTAATGGCAGTGTGTCTTTTACTGAAATAATCTTTTGTATTTAAATACACAGTGTACATTTGTGATCAGCCCTGGGTATCAGGCTGTAAATGTTTTCATTATTAACTGAAATTTTCATTAGAATTTTAGAAATGGCCGATGAAATTCAAAGAGCCTCACAGATTTCACAGGTGTTAAAAATGGCTTCTGGATGACTTCTGAGAGGTTTTTATATTCCATCTCAACAGCAGTGCTAACTGCAACACAAATCATCTTTGTACAAAAGGCACAGCATTAGGTACTTGGCAGGGCATGACAAGTTGACATCCACTTACCATGTAACCTAACTACAACAAGCATCAAACTTATGTAATACTTGGAACACCAAGTCCTATTTTGGAAACTATCTTATTAATTAGATGTTCTCTACCTGCATTCTTTTCCTTTAGCAAATAAACATAAATTTTGCTTTCTTCAATTAACCTCCACTTCTATGATTCATCGCTTTTTAAAGATAAAAGTACACTGTTTTCCTCATCTATGTTGAGAGTGTATTTAAATTCTGAAACTTTCATCAGACTTTAGTAAAATATCCCACTCATACCCTTGGCCTGGGGAGAAGAGAGAAAAGTTCTTTTTTATAGGCATTCTATGGCTCTGATCTGCTTACCTGCATATAAAGGTGGTTGCCCTGAGCATGATCTTCTTTTGTAATTCTCATATAATAAATTCTCTAAAGTGTGTGATACTTTTGTTCCAAGGCTCTCAAAGACCATGGTTTCATGTGGCCCCACAATGTGCCTTTGAACTAGATCAGGTGCCAGTGTAGAGATGCTCATTCCTCAGATGAAGGAAAGAAAAAGGCACAAAGGAGGTCAAGCCATGTGAGTAGAGGCCACCAAAGTGCCAGCAGAGGGCTGGGTGGGTCAAAATCCCTGCTCCTCAGGCAAGAGCTCTCAAATTCAACTTCTGCAGATGTATGCAAAGTGTCATTCAGAAACAGAAAGTTGTTGACTCAGTGAAACCAGAAGAAAACCTCTGCTCCCAACAGAGGTCACAGTAAGTAGCAGAAGGAGAACTGTCAAAAGGTATGTTCTCTTCCTCAAGAGTTTAAAATAAGGAGAATGACAAGTAATATGGATTCTGTACTCATTCTGTAGATCTTTTTGATACTTCAACGACAGCAACAACAGTAATGATAATTTTTCTTCCTGCTTGTCTTTAATGTGACACAGAACATTTATCTGCGACACATTTGAAGCACATACTTTCAATTTAGTTCAAAGTGCAGCAACTTTTACAAATCCATATAAAACTGAGTCATTCACCATTTTCCTACAGGAAAATAAAAATAATCCACAAAAAGTAGTACCAGTGGTTAGTGTGTAGAAGGCACCAGAGCTGTCAGGGTTGAGTAGGAACACAAAGCAGGCAAAATGAGATCCCTGCTGTCAGGACTTGAGTCTGCCTGGAGAGATAAGCTGAGAACAAACGACAAGTGAACTTTGAGGGAAAGCTCCAAGAGTCACCAGACTAAGAAGGCCAAAGAGAATGTGTGCTTCAGAAATCACTTCTGGGGGAGCAGGTGTGGGGGTTAGTGCACTATGGGAAACCTTCCAGAATAGCAGGATGTATGAAAATCCAATGCAGTTTCCTTAAACAGAAAAAAAAAAAAAGAAAGATTCAGAAAAAAAAAAAGGAAATAGGGTGATGTATGAAGAAATGAAATTACAAAGAGCAGTGGACATTCTCTCTTGTATGAATGTGTACGGGGGAAGTCCCATTTAACACCAGGGCGCTAATAACTAGTAAGACATCATAACGCTGTCTCCATCACAGCCTCTCTCCTTGTATCCACGTTCATATTCAGCCTCCTTCTATGCTCCACCTGCACATCCCACAGCTGTCTCAATATCAGGGCTTAAGTCACTGCCTAGAGCACAGGACTATACACGCCCAATGTCTTCCTCAGGACAACTTTCTTTATAGCCACATCCGACCTGCACATCCCACAGGTATCTCAAGTTCATGTCCCTCCTGCCTCTGCTTCTTCTTGGTATTTTCTCTGTTGCATATCACTCTGAAGTCCCTAAGAACCTGAGTCAGAAACCAGAGAATCTTCCTCCACTCCTACAACCCCTGAACATTCATATCTAAGTAGGTCCTAGAAATTCTCCCCGCAAACCTCAAATGTGCTCACTCAGTCCTGTCCTCACCTTTGTTCAAATCCTCATTTCTCTTTTCAATGGCTTCTCTGTCATTAGCTTCTTTCCCTTCTAGTTCATCTCCAAACCACAGCTCCTGTTGTTGATCTAAAATGAAATACGAGCTCACCACTCATCCATAAAACTCTTTTAGGTGTCGCCTCACTGTCAATAGCAGGAAAGCTGGAAGCCATTAATTAATACAGCTGACAAGCTGCCTGTGGTGGGGCCCCAGCACACCTCTCCTTCCCTCTTCCTTTCACCCAGGCTTACCTTCCCTATTACCATTTTAACAGCCCAAGGCACCAGAATATTTATGAATTCATGTTTCCTTATGTGTTGAGCTTGGCACAGAGCATGAGATTAAAAATGGTATTCATGGCTTTGTTATTATACTACTGCAACTATGAAAATGACAAGGATGACGATGATGACCAAAAGTCAAGTAGGACAAGACTGTGGCTGTGGCTGGGCCTATAGACCAAAGGACAACATTTTGATTTTAGGCACAGTAAAGTCAAAGGACAACATTTGGATTTTAGCCATAGTAAAGTATCTAGGGTTTTTTTGGTATGACAGTGACGAAATAATAACCTCTGAGAGCAGGTACTGTAATTGATGAAAGGGAGTAAATAGACGTAGAAGATGTGTAGGAAGCTACTACAACAGTCCAGGTAAGAAGCAGTGCTAGTGGAAACAGAGGTGAGAACAGAATTGGTAGCTGCACAGCCAGAGAGATAAGAAATGTAAAAAGACGGCAAAATGTCAAACTTTCATCAAGAGTAACTTTAATGAAAACAGATTTTGGGGTGAGAGGTAGGTTGACTTTTTTAAAAGGTGACAGCACAGCCACAAGTTGGAAGTTTGCAACAGAGGTAGGAATCGGGATTCCAGGATGAGATGAGTGGGAAAGAAAGAGAGTGAGACATGAAGTTACTAAGTTGTTCCAAATCTTGCAGGTCAAAAAAGTAAGAGGTTAAAAAAAAAAAGACTAAACTTTGGCACAAACAAGGTTCCACATTGGGACAGGGCCTTGATACAGTGGCCAGGGTAGAAGCTCTATAGTTAAATTCTTAAAAGGGGGGTAGGTGTGTAGAGTATTGTGGAGAAAACAGTGATAGCTGAATAATTCACTCATATATCTTAGAAATGAATTCATCACTGATTTGGCAAATGTTAACTGCAGGCCGTCTTTGTGCTGGGCACTGTTCTAAATGCTAGGGATATGAAGTGAACGACGACACAGTGTGAATGTTTGCATTTGGTGAAGGAGACAGGCAAATGAAAAAACAAATACAGATGTCATGTGAGGGAGTGTTAACAATCATTTGAAAGCTTCTATGCACATGTGTAGGATACTTACCAGTTTCCAACTGCTCTCCGAAGACTCTTGACAGACGTGGAAATGACTATTCCTTGTATAAAATTTTCACAAAAGGAACTGATGCATATGTTTACATTATAAACTGCCACGTAGAAGGGCGTTTCTAACAAACTGCTAAACTAAATAATGAAGCCCAATTGTACACAAATATTACAAGTCATATCCATCCTGCTTTCTATAAACAAACTATAAGCAAAAGTCACATTTTACTCTTCATCCTTAGCATGAGAGAGTGACTTTCATTTGCTCTATTTCCCATCAA
Organism: Hydrochoerus hydrochaeris; assembly: GCA_004027455.1. Taxonomy (NCBI): domain Eukaryota; kingdom Metazoa; phylum Chordata; class Mammalia; order Rodentia; family Hydrochaeridae; genus Hydrochoerus; species Hydrochoerus hydrochaeris. The sequence continues at coordinate 151,462 of PVLA01004407.1, read as the reverse complement.
TCTTCACCACTCTGTGTACACTATACATCTTGGAAAAAACAAAAGGGAGGCATTTTAAAACAGCATGCCACAGCAGGGACATAATTTTTTGTTTCAATGTAATGAACTACTAAGCTTTAAAAGAGTATAGTCTATAACCCTTAAAGAGAAGTTAATTTTTCATTAGTCACCTTATTTGTTTTAGTCTAGGTTTGTCCACGCAAGATGGAAATTAGGAAAATTTGGAGAACTTTCCTAAGCAATTTACCAAAGGAAAAGAGATATTTGATAATCTATAACTTCTAAAGACATAAAACATTGAAAATGAAACAGTCACCAAAACATCTACCAATTAGCACTACTATTAAGTGAAGTGAAAGCCTATGAAATCCTGCTTTAGACGCAAGGCAGTAAATATATTATAAATATTTCACAAACAGAAAAAAAGAAAGTATGCCTATCTTAGCTTAAAAAGGTAGTAGCACTTAATGTTTCTGAACAGCCCCAATACAGAATGTAAGAAAAATAAGCTCTTTTTTGGCCAATGAACTAAGTGAAGGAGAAACAAATCAAGCTTGGTGGCTTTACAAGTAGAGCTACTCAGTCCTTCCCTCAGAAATTACCTGTCCCTCATTTTTAAAAACCTATCAATTTCAAAGAACATGAGTCTTTCTGAAAACCACAAGTCAGATGATAGGATTGTTACCTGATTTCCATAATCCCCACAGGGTCTCATAGCAAGCCATGAGTGAATGGGTTCATCGCGAAGAGCCACAGAAGCAGAGGCCCCTAACCCCAAATAAAGAAAAGGCACTTGAGATTTTTTAATCTAGCATAGTGGGGTCATTTGGTGCAGGACAAAGAAGTTTGCATCACTGAAAAATCCCAAATGTATCACTTTATTATAGCATAAAAGACCCACTCTGTTCCATATAATTTTGTACAAATTCAAGGAAGGCTGTAACAGTGTTGGAGAAAACTTCTACTTAAAATTAACCATAGAAAAATTCTGGCACTTGAGTAAATGTTCTTGATATATTTTTTAAAGTGAAGCGATTTTGTTTTTTTCTTACAGTACTTACGCTCTTGCTAAAATAGCATGAAATTTAGGGTGAACGTTATGTTTTAAAAATGGGTATGACTCAATTTATAGGTGATGTTTCATGAGTGAAGCTCATCAATCCTGGTGACAAGCTAGGTGGCCTTATGAGCCACTTTCTTCCAAGTTCTACAGGATGCCTACTCTCCAAGTTGAGCCATGCTTTTCCAATAGAACTAAAACTTCATGGGGAGTCTTCAGGTAGATTTTTCTGAGTCCAGGAATGAGTGCTGGACATGGCATCAGGGTACCAACTGTGCAACAGACCACAGGCAGTACAAGAGGGGACAACAAGTCAGATTTGATGCTTTTAAAACTGCAGTCCTTTAATGTTGAATAAAATCAACTTGGTGGATCATGACTGGACACTGATAAAGCCTGCAGGTTAGAAGAGGTGTTACTGGCAAACGACAAAGTACATTTCCTGTAATTTCGTAGGTATTATTTCATGAAACTTTATTTTTAGCATATTTATTATTTAAATGTCTACATATATATTGGTTTTTAACACTGAATGTGTTTCTTACAGGGCACTGTCCAGGTCCTAAATGAATTGACTGTGTTTCTCTAAGATCCATGTTGAAATTCCAACCCCCTGATGTGATGGTATTAGATAATGTGGCCTCTGAGAAGTGATTAGATCATGAGGGTATGAGGGTGGAACCCTCATGAACGAGATTAGTGCCCTTTTAAAAGGCACTCCAGAAAGCAATAAGTTCTCACTCCCTCTGTTGCCACATGAGGATACAGTAAGAAGCCAGCAGTCTGAAACCCAGAGCAGGCCCTTGCTAAAACCAAGCCATGCTGGTGCCCTGGTCTCAGATTTTCAACCTCCAGAACTGCAGAAAATAAATTTCTGTTGTGTATAAATTACCAGTTTCTGGTACTGTATTGTAAAAACCTGAGCTAAGACAAGTTGGTATTTCTCTTATTCACTGTACAAATTTGGCTGAATAACTGACAAAGTCATGGGCAAAAATTTAATGCAAGTTTAGGTCAAACCAATTTATATTATTTTAAAGGATGACACAATCCTGTCTCTTATTCCAATCCTGAAGATATCTAGATCATCAAACAGTGCATTAGTTTCCAACTAACTCCTCAAAAATTGATTTATTCTTAAGGATTTGGGTTACATTAACCTTTATATTTAGATCAAGTTTTATACTTTGTGATAGGGGACATCCAGCAAACCTTTTGAAGTCATATTACATAACATGGAATTCCCTTTAGCTCACATGATTGTCCATCTATGTGCAGAGTGAGTCACACATAACTAAATAGCTCTTAAAGACAAGAAGTTTTTTTGAGGACAGCTACCCTTCAACTCTAACTCTATTTTCTTTGCCCTAATAACAACGATTCTGGGCTCTTTCCATTCCTTAAGAAACTGTCTCTCCTTTTACTTCTTCAATTTCAATGTTTTAAATAAGTAACTCCCACATGATTCAAAGTTGTGGTTTGTAATAAAAATCTTTCTTTCCATTCCTACCTCTTAGAAAGACAGTTTAACTCCCTGGAGGTAAGGAAAACCAAAAATAATTTATGTGATGACATGGGATAACCTTTGTGGGGAATAATCACTTCAGCTACCAATACACAAATGCTGATCATAACAGATACACAATTAGGCAGCCATAAAGAAAATTAAGGAGAGCCAGACATGATGGCATATGTCTATTATCCCAGTACATTGGGAGATTGAGACATGAGGTTCCCAAGTTTAAGCCTAGTCTAGGAAACTTAATGACTTAGTGAGACCCTGACTCAAAATTTTAAAAAAGGCCTGAGAAGATAGCTCAGTTTACAGGCCCTGGATTCAATCACCAGAACAAAAAAAAAAAAGTTAAAGACAGCATCAACAATATGAGTAGTTCATTTATTATCAATGCAGATTACTTTTCTTCCCTGAAAATTTACAAAAAGAATTTTTAAAAAAATGAGTAAAAGGTTCTGGTTTATTTCTTCAACAGAATTTTATGTGTGTCAGTTCTATACAACTTGCTAAGGATGCAATGCAGAAAGAAGTGCACAGATGTGGACTCTGTTCTCCAGATGCTTAGGGCCTGTTGGGGACCCAAATGGGTACAATACTCACAATACTGAACTCTTCTCAGAGAAAAGACCACACATTCTGTCCTAGACTGAGGTGGACGGCAAAGGCTTCCTTCCAAAAATAACCTCAAAACTGTCCTAACATCTGCCTAGCCAATGTGAAGGTAGCTCCAGAGGAGGACACACACGAGCTGCAGGGCAGATCCAGGAGCTGGCTGGCGCTCAGGGGCCAAGGGATGGGCTTGAGATTGGAGGGTTGGGCAAGTGCTCATGGCCACACTGGACTTTTCATCCTGCACTGAAAGACAGGAGACTATTTATGAGCCTGATACCACTCCAGGGCAACAAAAGCATCATGGTAGGATGCAGTTGAGAAGAACAAGTCCTCAGAGCCTTGTGTAAGAATGAAAAAGATCATCAATATAGACAGCCACCTTGTCCAGCTGCCCTGGGGGTATCTATCACTTGGCAGAGTCAGCGACCACTAAAACCCTTTTTTATAAACTGTGTGAAGCTCAAGATACCCAATCCAGTCACAAGAATTGGTTCTCTTACGATCTATGTGATTCTGAAAAAAATATAAAACTGGCAGGGGGAGAATTTTTCATTCTCCCTGTATTTCTGCATAACAGGTAGATGCTACCCTTTCCACAGGGTTCACCTGTGCATACTCCAGAAGGCCAAAACCCTGAGCAAGAGAGCTAACATCCACTGTCAATACTGAGCATGCATCAGCATCACCAGAAGGCCTGTGACACTCAGATCACTGAGTTTCTGATCCTGCTGTCCCAAAGTGGAGTAAGAGTATTTGCAATTCTAGTAAGTTCCTTGGTTGACTTAAAGACCACACTTTTGTCCCATTAACAGAAAAATACATTTTAAAAATGACCAGTATAAACTATTAAAATTAGTGTCTATGATTTTGCTTGACATTTCTGAAATGGTTCCGAAAACAGAATTATTAGAATAATTAAGAAGCATCCCAAGATTTTGAAGAGTAATATTAATCTGGATTCATAAATTGCTCAGTGCACATTTATTAACTCCTTTCCACTTGCTAAACATAGTGCTAAGTTCCAAGAATACAAATATAAAGAAAACACAATGCATAACCTTTTCTATTGAGAAATATTCGCTAAATATCTATGATGTGCTTACTACTTCCTCAAGGAGATTACAGTATTCCTTTTCAGTTGTTACAGCTGTGTTTTCTTTTATTACCCTTTATTATCAAATGTTATGACTCAGTGATCACGAAACTAGGCATAGTTTTAAAAACATTTTAAAGTGGGTATCAATGTTAAAAACCCATCAGGTGACATGTTGAATCCATTTCATTTCTTGCAAAGCAAAGAAACACATTTTTTTTGGCTTCTCTCCAAACTCCTTATTCAGCATTAGAGTAGAGAAAGCTTAAATACTACTTTTCTTCCTAACAAAGTAGAGCAATGTTTTATAGTTCTGTCTCTGAAGTTTAGTTCCAATTCAAAGAAATTAAACTTCTTAGGCTCCTGGCACTTACAGTTCCAATCCTTGCCTAAACCACCACTGAAAGACATGCATACCCATTTTTTAGAATGGGAGCAATATTAAACACCCAACACTTCATATTTCATTGCAATTTTACAACTGATTACCTAAATCTATTGGAGAAAATGAGTCTGAAGAACTTACTATTCACTCATTATGTAAACTCTCCCAAGCACACTACATATCCATTGTTTATTGAGCCCCATAAACAATACAAAAGACTTGCCATGAGAATACACACTTCATGGGCTTGTTCATTCAAGTGTGGGTTTAACTTAAAATGACAATGTCAAGACATTGTCCAGCTGATGGAACAACCAACCAGGTCAGTCTCTGTGTTTCAGATATTTCAAGCGTAACCTAATTAGGGTAATCGTCACTTGTTTTCTTGTGTGATCATCTCTTTGTACCCTTCTGATAGAGCTACATGAGAGAAGATAGAAATGAAAATAAAATGTACAAAATCAAGCCTGTTTTCTATGGTTTAATCTTTTATTTTGAAAGGATCTGGCTGAATAACACTCTTCATCAGTGATAGCCAATTGTTTATGACACAGTGCTCCCCAAAATTTCACCAATAAATTAAGTTGATTTGCTAGAAAGAAAAAGAAAACTAAATAAAATTAAATGCTAGGTTTCCTTCCTCCCCATTTCCCTGGCATTTAGAAGAAACACATCCTGCTCCATAGATAAGACCACAAATGAACAGCTGAGCTACATAATGTACAGTTCTAACTGGACAGCTTCTAAAAAAATAGAAGCACTCCTTCCAACTCCAGTCAATGCACTGGATACAAAGAGAAAATGTTTCTGCCACAAATACATTTAGGACTTGGTGTTTCACAGAGTAACTCTAATAGAGGCTGTAGCCATAGAAAAATTATTTTTTTAGGGTAGTAAATGTTCTGAGTCACCATTTAACAGAAGTACAAGCAAAATGCAAATACAAATTAAATATATACATATTTATGACATTACTGGCTGGATGACAGGGCCACCTTTAGCTTCTGGCTATATTTACCAGGAAGAGAAGCTTAGAAAACCAGCATGGATTTCTATTCAAACAATTCCCTCTCTTCAAGCCCTGGTAGGTACAAAGTATTAATTCTGAGTCTGCTGATGCACACAGGCCAAGAGAACCATAGTGAATACATAAGAATGGACAAACATTTTCCCCTCAACAGTAGTTAGGTGGATGAGAAAATTTAAAAATAGAAATAGAAAATATTTTAAAATATACCTACTCTTGAATAACTACTAGCAAAAGGAAGTTTCCTGTCAACCTTTATGATCTTTAAAGGTAAAAGCTGAACCTTCGCCATACAGCTCCTGACACAACCCTGAATACAAATCTATGTCAGAATTTTACATTAACCCTGGCCCTCCCACTATTACCTGCGTAACTATAAGCCAGTTAGTTTTCTCCACAGGTTTCAGTTTTCTATCACATTAAAGTTAATATTTTATCAGAATTAACTTTATCAGAAAGAAACACACCATGGTCCCCAATACAAATGGCAAGATCTGCTAATGATACTGAAGATCCAAGGTACCCTTCGTCATCATTCTTCCATAGATAAAAATCATGGCATCCGTATACAGAAAAGACTTGAAGGAGAAGATTTTTAAAGGGAACAGAAACTAGGTTGGTTTTGTGAATTAGTTTCCTGCCCTGAAACCACAGGCTAATCTCAGGATCTGCTAAAAAAATTCACTCAATACTGTATTCTAAAGAGTGAGTGGTTCTTCATCTTGAAATACACCTTTCTGTAAAATGACACAAGACAACATCCAAGAACGTATCATATAGATAGACAGACACATACATATGTTGTTTCTTTCAGCTTCTCCCACTAGTGAGACAATACGATGTTTACACATGTGTGTCTAATTTTTTTCACTTATGAGTATGGTCTCAAGTTACATCCATTTACTTATAAAAAAGTCTCCAGTTTATCCTTCTTTATGGCTGAGTAGAACTCCCTTATATTTTTTCCTCTTTGAAATAAAATAGGTTAAAAACAGAATGTATCTTTTAGACAGGTATACATTACTAACAACTATGAGGGCAGAAACAAACAAAAGAGCAGGACACAGATGGCGCAACTCTGCTGTCTACTGAGGGCAAGAAAAACTTACGACGTGCTCAGGAAAAAGCCACAGTGTGCACCACACGCCACACTTTTTGCAGGCAAATTATCTTACATGCAAGAAATCTACATTGGATGCTATGTTTTCCAGCATATAGTTCCCTTATGAGTGATTTCATTCATCTCCTTCATTAATTCAGCAACTATTTGGGGGGCATACTGTTGGCAAACTACTAAGCTAAAAAAAAAATATGAGCTTATTCTCGGAGTATTCGGCCAACATGTACCTTAGAGTACTTCAGCTCCTTAGTATTTTCAAGTAAAACCGAAACACCAAACAACACAGATGCTATAAAGCCCACTTGTAATTTTCATTCCCTTCATTAAGGGGTAGGTAGTGCAAGTGGGGAGGGATAAATTAAAGGCAGAATAGGTAGCTGGCCAAATCCCTTAGTTGAGAGAAGTTAGAGAGCTTTCCTGTTCCTAAAGAAAGCAATGTCGTTGGGTTATAAACACACAGGTCAACATTATAGAATATTAATGCTGGAATTATAATATGAACATACAATATATAACTTGAGACTTGGAGGTGAGGGGATCCGGCCCAAATGTGGTACCGGAAGTAGAACCCAGGTCCCCAGACAACATGCTTAGCAGTTCCTGGTCTATCCCACATACTATCAGAAGTTGGAATGGTAGAATACAACAAAGCAATGAACAAGACAGCAGGAGATGAGTTCTATTCCTGTAAACACCACTAAATTAGATGTGATACCAAGGAAAACTCCCCTCACTTGTCCAGACCTCAGTTTCCTCATCTGTAAAAATGTGACCAGCAACTCACAGTGACACTATACAGATGACAAGTTGTCCCCAGGGGTTTCTTTCAGCTGGGAATCCTCTGACAAAAGCTGCCATGAACACTATTTAGTTCATCACATTAAAACTCCAATAAAACCAATCCTTTGACTTTTCACCACTTCAACAACTGCAAAGCACTTCAGCTTCTCCACTGAATCAGAGGGAAGGAAGTCTGTGAATGGATGCATTTCACCAGCAGGACAAAAGGGGTTCCCCAAATCTTATGTCTGGAATGTTGGGGGAGCACGTGGAGGGACCATTCCTTCTTTGCTGGTGATTAACACATTCCGAGTGCCCTCACCCCATCCCACCCCAACCTTAGTGGCCATTCACCTTAGACCCAGGGCCTCCCGCAGACTGAGAAGGTCTTTAACAGGCATCGGTAGGGAGTGTTATTTTTAGTCTGCTATATACTCCCTTTAAAAAACATCAAAGTAACGCATGTTCCCTCTTTTGGAGCCCTGATTTCAGTAGATTACATGAAAAATTGACCAACCTATCCAAACAACTTCTCTGGAACAGCTTTCTACCCAGCCTTGCTCGGCACCAGAGACCGGGGTGGGGGGTGGTTAGAACTGACAACATGTTCATCTGCATAGATGAGAGATAAGCAGACATTTGTCTTCATTCCGAGCGACTCCCGGCACCGGCCCTGGCATCAAACCGAGGCACTCTCCCTCGCGACTGTCGCACACCTCGCCCCTTGCCCAGATGTTGAAGCGTCACGTTGGCCGGGCTGGGGGAGAGCGCGGGGAAACGCAGACGCCGCCGCCGCCGCCGCGTTCAGGCTGGAACCACACCGCACCTGTTCGTTCCGGCTCCGGCACCAAAGCGACCAGAACACCGACCTGCAAAAGCCCCTCCTGAGGTCCCAGGGGCGCCTATCAAGTTCTGCCCTTTCGCACCCGGGGAGAGTGGTGAGAGGCTTCTTCTGCTGACAAACTGCGCGGTCTCCCGAAAGGGGGAAGGGGCTCGTGCTTTAGTGAGCCCAGGGTCCCTGACAAGTGGCACTGCGGTCCCAGGGGCGACGGTGGCGAGCCGGTGGGTGCCCACGGGGAGCGCGCAGCGGTGGCCCCAAGGAAGGAAAGTCCCGCTTCGGTGACCACTGGCGCCCCCTCCACGTCACCCCCAGCACAGCGCCGACTGGAGAAGTAGCCGGGCCGAGAGAGCGTGTGGTCTCCTCTGAGACGCAGAGCCCCCTGGAGCTGCCGCCGAGAGGGGTCGGGAGGGGAGGGGCCGGGGACGCGCAGGAAACTTACCTCACCCGGCAGCATTTGGAGCCTCTGCGGTCGAGACCAGTTGCGCCACAGCCTGCAAGTTGTCGGGATGTTGTCGCTTCCCCCGGGCAAGGGACAGCAGCGCAGCCGAAGGGTGGGGTCGGAGCTCGGGCAGGGGCAGGGGCGGGAAGGTGCCGGGCTGGAGCCGCGGGGCCAAACTCGCCCCAGACGCGCCTAGGCGGGGGCGCGCGGCTGCGAGTGTGCAATGCGCGCGCGCCGCGGCGAGTGTGTGTGTCCCCGCTTTCCCCTTCCTTCCCCGCCGGTCCTCGGGTCCGACAGAGCAGCGGGCAGCGGCTCCACGGCCGGGCGCAGCCTCGGTGAGGGGGGTTCGGGGAGCGGAGGCCGCGGAGCAGCAGCGCCTCGCGCTCGGGCGCCGGGGTCCGCGCAGTGCGCGCCGGAGTCGGAGCGAGGCGCGGAGAGCGCAGGCTGTGCGGCGCCCGGAGGCTGCAGGCCCCGCCCGCCGGCCGCCAAGCTCTTCCCCCTTTCTCTCCACCCCCTCGCTCCATCCCCGCTCGCCCTGCAGGGACGCCAGACCGGTTTGCAGCAGCGGAGGTGTCGGGAGTCTGCCGCAGTCGGACCCGGCGCCCCGTCCCGCTGCCGCGTGTCCCGGAGGGAGAACAGGGCTGCGGCGGCCCCCTGGAACTGGCCGGTTCCCACCCTGCTCCAGGACTAGCCAGGCGCTTCTGGGCCGTTCTCAAAGTCTCGGAGTCCAGCAGACCGGGGCGGTTTGGGACAGAGCGTCCCCCTTCCTCAGGCCACTGAACCTGGCTCCTCCTGGCCGTCTGCCCGCCCGCCGGACTCTGCCGTTTGCGGCGCAGCCCGCACTTCTACACGGGCGCCTCTCCACCAGCAAGGGGCAGGCCAGGATCTGCAGGCGACCGCTGCTCCCCTTCTGAGGACAGCAGATGTTCCCAGGAAGTAAGACCTATCCAACAGGTAGGGATAGGTTGGCGAAGGGGTCTTAGGAGAAGAAAGGCAGTGCAAGTCCCGCGCGAGTGCGCTGCCTTGGGAGGTGGCACCCAAAGCCTGCAGACAGTGCAGATGGGCTGGGGTCACCTTGCACTCTCACCAGCAGCGAAAAGGGTAGGAGCCAGGTCTATATACATAGGACTAACTATAGGCAAAATGCTGACGGGGACGCAAAAACTAAATTCACTTGATTATGAACCCAAAGATAACGGATCCCATTTAGTTGAAACGAAGCAAGTAGCGTCTCTCAGCTTCATTACTTCCTTCTACTTTTCCCTATGTTTAACAAAAAACAAAACACCAACACTGGTGGGAGACTTGGCATACAATCTGTCCGGGGAAGACTAGCGTTTCATGACCCTTATTGTCAGATACTCCTAGTGCAGTGAACCAAAAGATGCCCCCTTAGTTCTCGTCACAAAAGCACCTCTTTTCGGTTTTAAAATCCCTTCCCATCCACAGCCTAGAATGGAGTGCAGTCATTCCTTGCTAACAAAATACTAATACTTTCTGAAGCTTTGTTGAGGTATAACTAATAAAACAAATATCTAGTATTTGTTGGCTGTTTTCTCAGCCTACTTCCACGTGTGTTTGGTGGCCATTAATGAAGATTTAGCTTATCATTTGCTCAGGATTCTGGGATTTGTGTGTACTTTTACCCTGCTCTTTAAAGCTCCAAGCAGGGACATATGTCTAGTCCAGCTTGCTTACTTTATAGCTGAGAAACCTGAGGTCTCCAGATGTTAAATGACCAGAGGACTTGAACACAGTTTCCTTGACTCCCTACTTCTGAACAAAAACTAACAGCAACACTGGACTAACAAGGTTCAAGACAGGTTCCCCTCTATTGAGAGGGGTCCACAGAAATCAAAGATCGACTGACTGATGTGATGGCTGTGTGGGGGCAGCACCCCACTGCTCTAAGTATGGGATCCAGCCCCTGGGAAATCCATTCTCTCCTCTCTTGCTCAGTCCTCTCTGAAATTCAAGGAGTGAAAAATGAATTCATTTGCCGTGGTAAGTAAAAGTACAGTCACTTCCTGGTAATTTAGAGGAAGGGAAATCACAGAGGCTCCAGCGTGGCCACACACATAGAAGTGCCTAGATACATGCACCTGTACATATCCTCCTTTCCCATGAAAGCCTGGTGTTACCGCCACCTTTGGTTTCCAGAGAGAAATCACAAAGCAAACAGCCCATGGGCTATGAAGCAAAATTCCAAGAAACGTGGTCTACAAGAGCCTTAAGATTGTATCATTACTGTGAATAAAAGAGTAGAATAAGGAACTTTGTGGTGTGAGACTCAAATTTCTTCTTGATTCTATCTTTAGTTCTGTCAATAGGGAATTGGGCAAGTCATTCCTCTATTGGAAGTAAGACAACATCAATTTTACAGCAATAGTAACTTGGCCAGAAATTCTGGGAACCTATTTGAAAATCAGAAAATGCTCATCTACTTATTTTACTTAGTTTCAAATGTAATTTTTCCAGTCGATTCCAGATCTTAGTCCAGAATCTTAATATTGCTGTTTAATACTACCCTTACATGCATGAATTTCTTATAGCAGATCTGATGGCATTAATGGTCCCTAGTTAATGATCTTCCTTCATCCAGGATCTATACCCAGGATCTTCCTCTTTAACTTTTGTGTGTGTGTGTGTGTGTGTGTGTGTGTGCCAGGGATCAAACTCAGGACCTCATACTTGCCAGGCAGGCACTTGCACACTGAGCTAAATCCCCACCCTCTTCCCCTTTAATTTTGTAGTTCCCTCCTACTCTCAGTTCAGCTGTATGATTTATTCTGACCAATGGGAGAATATCAGGCTTGATGTAACCAAAATCTTGAAAAATATGCATTTCTGCACCTGCTCTTGACATTCTGCCATCACCCAGAGAACAAGCCTGCTGCAGGAAGAAAGACCCCATGCCGCAGAGCTGAGTCACCATAGCTTAGTCCCTCCTTGACCAGCCAGTCCTCAGCAGACTTCAGAGGCACAAGTAAGTCTAAATGCTATCAGCCAGGCTTGATCCAGATCAACATACCACGCACCCAGCCACAGACTCATGACAAGTAACAAATGGTGGCTGGTATAAGGCGCTGCTCCAGTTATCTATTGCTGCATAACAAATCACTCTAAAACTTAGTAGTGAAGAACGCCAACCATTTCCTTTTTCTTGTTGACTCTATGGGTCCACTAAGCTCAGCTGAGCACTGGCTAATTTCACATTCTAGAATGCATGCAGCTAGAAGCTGAGCTGGGCTGGAAGGTCCTTCAAGGCTTGCTCACACATCAAACATCTCAGTCTTCCTCCTCATTCCATGGGGCTAGCTTGGCCTTTCTTGTAGTAAGATGGTCAGATTTCATCTATTTATCCAATTTCCAAGGGAAAGGAACTGAGTTTCAAAGTTTTAGAAAGTCATCTCTACTTCACTCTATTGAGCAAAGCAAATCGTGAGACCAACCAGATTCAAGTGGAAGGGAAATGGATTGTGTCTTTTGCTTTGAGGGGAGCACATATAGAACAAGAATCAAAGGGCTTAGAGACTACATTGTCTGCTAATTTTGTGGGTACTTTGTTACACCACATTAGATAGCCATCCTTGTAGGAATTCACCTTGACCTGCCATCTTAGAGCCGTATTGAGTTGTAACTGCTGTGATCACTCCTGAGTAACCCTGGCCTGATTTCCCTGCATAGTTTCCCATCATACCGTAAATAAACAAAACCAATAGGGTGGTATGTGGAGCTTTATAACTGGACCCTGGTGCTGCCAGTACCAGGAATGTGCCTTATGTCTGTGGTATTAGCTTGAGAGAAGCCAGGTACATTCCGGCTTAGATGAAGTCACTTCTACCCTAACCATTATAGACATTTCCTTTCTTTGACCTAAGTCACAAGGATCTACTTGTCTTGCCACCACCCAAGACACAGTTTCTCAGAGGTTCCCAGGAAATCATCTGCATTATCCTGGATCTGTCCACCTCTTTAGTCTCCCAGCATCTTGTAGCACACAAGGACTGGATTTCTCCAGAGCACATACATTCTTCTTAGCTAGGGGGCTTTGGACTACAGTAAGTCCCTGACATATGAACATTCCAGTTGTGAACTTTCACAGACACAAATTGACTTTGCATTACAAATATTTGTAGATTTGAATAGTGAAAGTCATTCTCCTGTCTACAGGACCTCGTCACAATTGTGCTGCAGTGTGCTTATTGTACAGTGCAATAGCGGACAGTAGTACAGTGCTCAGTCAGAGCCCAGGATGTCTGGAAAAGCTCTGATGATGTGCAGGGAACTATCAGTGCAAACCAGTATACCATGCATATTTGTGTTAAAGGTATATAAGACTCACTTTGTCAGGCTTAGAAACCAATCCAACTTATGAATATTCTCCCAGAAAGGAGCTAGATCATAAGTCAGGAAATTAATGTAGTTATAAAACCTCTCTATGAAATTAGGGAGTTTGAGTCCCCCTAAAGTATTAATGCATATTTAGCACTTTCTCTGGTGGTATCTTAAGGGAAAAAGAAATTCAGTAAGTATTCAGAAAGGAGCTGTTAGAGGAATTAGAGGTGAATTAACCAGCTGTGGGCATTTCCACCAGTTCATCCATCATTTATTTTCCAACAAGGGTAAAAAACAGGAATCCAGATAAAAAGCTTGCATTGTATCCATCAACATCAAAAATAAAAAGGAGAGCCTCCATCCTTCACAACTCCTGAGGGGTCATCCTTCTTCAATATTGAATTCTGTTTCTAGAAGCTTCATTTCCAAGCAGACAAGAACAGGTAAGTGTTTTGATGATGCCCTTAAATATCTTGATTTTCTAATTTCAGAGGGATAATTTACCCTGGGGACCTAGTTTTCTAGTCTCAAGTTCACAAGGTTAGCAAAGGCTTAAAAGCTTATGGCCACCTCCCTTCTCTTCTTTGTTCCTTGTACTATCTTCCCTTCTAACTTTTCTTTCTTTTCTTTTTCCTTTCTTTTTGTTTCTTTCTGTTTGCTTTTCCTTTCTTATTCCTATCCATCCCCTCATTGTTCCTTCCTCTCAGGACTGGAAAGAGTATTGAACTAGGAATCATGGGATCTGCTTCCTCTTCTCAGCTCTGTCCCTGCAACAGTGAACTCTTCACTCTCTTGGTTTTAGATTTCTGGCCCGCACCACGAGTATCTGAGACAACAAGCTCTAGAATGTCCCTCACATGCCGATCATTCTATGATCCTTGAGTACCTTCTGCAGTGAATTTAGCAGCAATGTTCAGACCCTCTAGAACAGTTGTGCCTATATCATTCCCATGTTTGTCCTATTTTTTTTCTTCTAATCGGAAAACATGCATCTTAACCAACTGTAAGCCCTGTTTAACTCATTGTTCTTTATCCAGAGGTTGCTGTTACCCTAGCTCGCTTCAAAACATGCTGATGTCTACATTCTTCAGTCAGAAACAATACAAAAAGTAGAGGCCCAGTGTTAGGAGGCATACAGGCCTGACCTTAAAAAATGTTTTCCCTAGAAAACTTATCTGATAATTCATATAAGAAATATAAAAACAGGAAAGGGGAAAGGAAGAAGGAAAGAAAAAAGCAAAAAGAAGGAAAAAATAAAAACAAAGCTTTTGTAAATAAAGAGGGAAGGAAGGGTTGAAAGAAGGGTAGGGGAAGGGGAAAAAATATCTTGTATGGGTACAAATTCCCTCCAATGAATGTGATCATTATACATACCTAAAATATAATGTAAACTTAATTAAAAAAAGAAATAGAGAAACAAGCTAAGAAAGCTTTTCCTAACAAGTTTATACAAAATGCAACTATATACACTAAGATAATAATTTTATAACAAAAATATGTCCATGAACCATTCCTGAAAGAGAAGAATTAAAAATTGAAGTACTCATAGTAAGCTTGAGGAATTCTAAAAATTTTTAAACTGATGTTACATCATTTTTACTTTTTGAAAATGTGCATGCCATGAAACCTACTAGTTTAACTTTGACATACCTAAACCATGTATTTTGAATAAAGTTCAGTTACTATTTTTCTCTTCAACATCTTTCTCTTGCTACAAATAGACTCACTTACATACCTTTGCTAGGTAAATTTTCATTTTTCATACAAGTTACAAAAGCAAAATGTACCAAATGGTGGTTGATTTGAAGAGTGAACAAAAAGCAAGAGAATATCAGAATGGAGGAGATGAAAAAACTAGAAAATTGCTAGGATTGCAGAGGACTAGGCTGCAATTCAGAAAGCATCCTAGAAACACCTAACATTTGTATACCTGGTTTCTATATCAAGCCTGAACTTGATTTTTAAGAAGCTGAAAGTTAAGGTCTTGATAAGGATGAAGGAACCCCCTTTGGTTTGGACCTGCTGATTTAAAATCTTGAGCCAAAAGAGGCAGACAGAAGTAAGTCTGCTGTGTCCCTGAATATACTTTGAAAAATCTGTTACAGCTTTATACCCTGAAGACCAGTGTGTTGAAGTAATTTTCCTCAAGTCACAAAATTCAGCAGCAGGACCAAGAATCAAATCTAACACTGCTATTTCATCCCTCGAGTGGAGAGTGGGGGTGGGAATTGCGGGTAAGAGGGATCCGTAGAATGTGCTCTTGCTCAGCATGACTGAGTATATGTTTCTCATGCCAAAACTTTCTTTGTTCTAAAATGTGAAATTGTTTTCTACTTCCTTGAACTTTTGAAACATTTCTGGGCAATGGTAAACACATTTGGCATTAAATGAGTTTAAAAAGGATGACGGGTCACTTAAGACTACCAGGAAATATAGTCATCCTGTATCTTTGGGGCTTGGTTCCAGGACACCCCACAGACACCACAGCCTGCAGATGCTCAAGTCCCTTATATAAAGTGGCATAATATTTGCACATAACCTACACACATCCTCCTGCGTACTTTAAATAGTCTCTAGATTACTCATAATAACTAATTGAATGTAAATGCTATGTAAATCATTGTTATACCCTAGTTTTTAGGAAATAATGACAAGAAAAAGTGTCTGCACATGTTCAATAGAGGGGCATCTTCTTTTTTTCCAGATATCTTTGATCCACTGTTGTTTGAATGCACAGATATAGAACTCAGCATTTATGGAATTATCTTGGGTTGCATAAAAAATGTATAATATAGTTCATGATGTAACAAAATTTCCTTTATTTTTAAAATTTTTTTATTATAACATTAAAATGAATTAATGTAACAAGCTGTGGGCCAAAGGTTGAACACACCTGGCCTGCCAGGGCTGCATGGAATGCATTCAGTGAAGAATTGTTTGGGGCTCTATATGAAAATATAATACAGTTAATGTACATATTCAACAAACCATCCTTTGTTTTCTAATAGTTTACTAGAACACAGGTGTGTACAAACCATGGCCCTGAGACAGAATCTTCTGACCAGTGCTGTCTTCTTGGTAATATTTGAATGTGCATAGCTTGCAAACAAAATGAAGTTTCTTGTTCTGAAACTCCTTGAAAGAAATGGTCAGCAAACTTTCAAAGCAATCTACAGTATTTGATGAGGTAGAGGATAGAAAAAGGAATTATGTTAATCAGGGTATGCAAACTGATACACTCTTTTAAACCATTTCTTGTTCATGTCAATGCACTGTGATTTAGGAAGAGCTTGGTTTCATGAAATCATTCAGGAGCCCAGGAAACATTATCTTCAATGAGTGACCTCTAAAGTCACTGCTGAACTGAAGAAAGATTGGAAGGATTTTAGATGCCATGTGTGGAGGTGGCAAATCTATCTACTTACATTCTACTGGAGCAAACTCGGCCCGATGACCCACCTACCTGCAGAAAGTCTGAAAGCCATAGATAGGAAAGCCTGGGCAAGTGAGCACTCCATTCTTTAGCCTTTGTGCCAAATGAAAGATGAAACCAGGGCTGGGATTTAGCTCAGCAGCATAAGTGCCTGCCTTGCAAGTGCGTGGTTGTGAGTTCGATCCCTGGTACTGATTTTTAAAAAGTGAAAAAAAAAAAAAACTGAAAGACGAAAACCACTCATCTTAAGTTTATCCTTGCACACCATGGTTGAAGAGTTATGAAGAAAAGTCTTCATGGTCAGGGCTTTTCTCTTGTGCCTAGGTCCTGGTATTTCCCTCTGGAGTTTCAGATTTAAATCCTCACATTGCATGTGTGTGGTTTGGGATGGCACTGCTGTCTTGAAGTATTTGTGGACCCACATGGGATCATAAAGTGGCAACAGTGTACATGGTTACAGAAAACTGAATGCTTGAAGCAAGAGCCAAAAACGTGTTTTAAAATGTGGTATAAGGTATCTTCTGAGAACTGGTTATGTAGCTCAGAGTGCTTACCTGCCCTGTGCCAGGCCCTGTGTTCTATCCCCAACAGAAAAACGAGTGTCTTCGGGGCTCTTGCCACAAGGAATCTATTGATTTCACAATTGGGAGAAAATAGAATCTGTTCAATCAGCTTTTGAAGTTGCTGCAACCAGGAACTCTGTAGCTTTTGGACAGGGACAAATCAAGAGAAGCGTAAGTCAGAGCACTATAGAAAACAGCAGACTGCAATAAATAAAGAACTAGGCTGTGCCCTCTCAAACTTCTGCTGTTTCCTTTGTGATTTCAGCGGGCTGGAAAATGTATGTATCTTTGCCCCCTTAATTTTAGAGTAATCAGTATAAAAAAGAAGCCTTTTCTTGTGACTACTCTGAACAGCAAGATATATAGTGATATTTTCTCTAGAAACTTTTGCAAGGTTTTTGAAAATGATATCATGAGAATAAAAACCACCTTTTAAACTTGTACATGTATTATAATCTCAAAAAAGTACACAAAGTCTAGAAAAGTGTTGAAGAGAAATCTGTCAAAATGTTAGCTATTGTTGCCTTTGGCTTAATCTTTTATCTGCTTTAAATTTTTTTCTTGTGTCAATTTTTCAAATCAAAAAAATGAAATCGAAAAATATTAGTATCTGAAAATGACACAAGATTGTGTGTGTGTGTGTGTGTGTATATATAATGTTTTAAAAAATATATAAAAGCAGGAAAAAATTGCTTTTAAGTTTCTCTAGCTGGAGATGATCATATCCAACCTCTACCATTTGTTTTATATGGTTTAAAATATTTTATGGTATTTTAGGCTAAAATAAAAGGCAAAGGATCTAAATAGCTATTTCTCTAAAAAAGATACATGAATTGTCAATAAGCAAATGAAAAGATACTTACCATTATTAGCCATTAGGAAAACATAAGTCAGGACATATTTGCCACTTTATACCCACTAGAAATTTCTAGAAGCAGAAAAGCAGATAATAATAGCTTATTGTAAGGAGGTAGAAAATAGGAATCCTCATCTGTTGCTGGTGGGACTATAAAAGGAGTAGCCATTTTGAAAATAGTTCCTCAAAATATTAAATGTACCTAAAGTCAAGTTAGAATCTGATTAAGCAATGTCATTCGTAGGCATTTACCCAAGAGATACGATAACAGGCATCACATGAAAACTTGTACCCAAGTGTTCAAAGCACTGTTGTTCATAATAGCAAAAATAAAAACAAACCTAGTGTCCACCAACTGCTGAATGAATAAACAAAATATGGTATATTAAAATAATGAAATTTTTATTTGGCAATAAAAAGGAATGGCATATTGATACATCTTATGACATGGAAGAATATTGTAAATATTATGCTAAATGAATTTAACCAGACACAAAAATACACACATTGCTTGATTCCATTTTTTTAATTAAATGTCCAGAATAGGCAAATCTATAGAGACAAAAAGTAGTTTCCTAGGACTGAGGAGAGGAAACTTGATAGGTAACTTATGAGGAACTGTTAGTGAGGATGGGATTTGCAGCAGGATTATGAAAATATTCTAAAATTGACAGCAATGATGGATACATTATTATTATTATTCTGAAAACCATTTTATTGTGTATTACATATGATAAACTATTAATAAAGAGAATGTTTAAATTTAAAAATTTTTATTGCGGTAAAAGACATTGCCATTAATCTCCCTCAAAATAGCCCTCTGCTTCAAATACACTTATCCTCTCATTCTTGCCACTTTCTGAAGCAATTATGGATGTGTCTTTTTTATGAGTGTCTTTTGTTGTGCTGTCCTGGCTACCTCCATGTCCTTTATCAATTCAAAATGTTTACCTTTGAATTTTGGCTTTGGGAAGAGCTGGCAGTTGCAGGATGCTCGATTCAGGGAATAAGGTAGGCAGAGACAGACCCTATTTGTATTTGACAGAAATTATGGCAAACATTTTGAATTGATTCAGGACATTGAAGCAGCTACAGCAGAGCCATAAAGACACTCAGCAAAGAGGACTTCAAGAGCTGCTTCAAAAAGTGGCAAGATTGCGTTCAAAACAAAGTAGACTATTTTGATGAAAGTTGACAGCAATGTGTCTTTTCCTGAAATAAATTTCTGAAAAATTTAAATATTCATGTATGTTATCATACCTTATCCTTGAAATTGGTTAATTGAATGGCATGTAAATTTTATTTTCATAAAAGAGTTTTTAACAAAAATGTACATACATACTGTCAAATAAAAACATTACAGTCTGATATACGTCAAAAATTTCAAACTATGAAAGAGTCTAAAATTAAAAGTGAGATTTTTCTTTCCACCTACATTCTTACCTCCACCTACCACCATCCTCTCATTTTAGTTTCTAGAGAGGACAGTTTTAAAAACCTTCTGGGGATTTTTGTTCTTCTGGTGGTTCCTGTATTTTAACATTAAATAATACAGCTATATTGCTCTTTATTGAGTTATCATTTTTAAAAGTGTCTTTGACAGCTTACTCTGAAGGTGAAGGAAATTAGTGGTTTTATTGTTGCCTACGTCTCTTCCCTCTTGTTGCTCCTCGATTTTCCTTTCTTATTTTTCTAAAGGTTTTTACTTTTGGAACTTTAAATACTATATTCAAAAAGTGTCTGTTGCTTGATTTATCAGTTTTAGGCACTCAATTGTCTAGAAGAATGGAGAGGAGATGTTTCACGGATATAAACTGTATGAGAAAAGTCCAACTAAATAAAATGCTGAGTCCTTTCTACAGAAAACTGCTGCCTGCTCTGTTTAATTATGCTGTTAAGAACTTAATTAAATGTTTCTCAAAGATGCTTCAAAATTTGGCTATAGGATATTATAGTTATCTGAGCTTTGAGTGTAGTGGATAAAAGTGCCGACTATATTGCTGGGGTGCCAGGAATAAAAAGGCCAAACTCTGGCCTCACCCTAAACTTTTCATATTTACTCTGTGGGAGTATTAAATGCCTTTTAAGAAGAGATCACTTCTGTTGATGAGAAACTGTTAAGTACCTGCTGGGAAATTTGGAAAACAACCACTGGGGTTATTATGTAGCCTGGGAGAGTTGGCAATTCTGGAGTTCTAAACTGCTGGGAGAATGATTTGCTGTGTTCCATTTACATAGAACTTCAAGGCTGATTGTCACGGTGATGACTTGGATTAGCTGGTGAATAAAGGATGGTAGAGTCTAGTTTATGATCAGATCATCCTGGGTACAGAGGATGTGGAAGGACAGGCATTCTGATAGCAGATAATCACTTAAAACAAGTGCTTAGCCGTAGTAGCGATAAAGGAAAAAGAAACAAGGAAAGAATTCTAAGTACTTCTATATACTTTGTAAGAGCATAGGAGCAGACATTGATTTCTATGTACTACATACCGTGCCCTGTGCCAGATTGTTTGCCTATATGGTTTCATTCAATCCTCAAACTTGAAAAGTAATTGCATTAGTCAGTTTCCCATTGCTGGACATGACGCCCAATAACCACAACTTAAAGGAGAAGAGGTTTATTTTGGCTCATGTCTTAAGAGGATTTAGTCCACCGTATTTCTTCCAGGGAAAAAACATCATAGTGGAGCAAAGCCACTTAGCTTATGGCACTGGGGTAGCAAAAAGGGGAACAGTGACAGAGAGAAAAGGGCAAAGGACAAGACATAGACCCCCAAGGTCAAACCTCCATGGCCTATGCAGACATATCAGGAATTATGCTCCATCAATCCTCTTGGTGCATCCGCAAGCCAATCCAGGTGACACTCTACCCTAACTGCCAGATCTCACCCTTTGTCAGTTTTAGACCCAAACACATCTCCTTAAACTATAGTTTGTCTTCAAATAAAGACAATAGCAAGTTCGTAATCGCACTTACCATAATGCAACTGTCCGGAGTAAAACTAAAAAACACAACAATCCCTTTCCCAAAGCCCCAACAGTTCCAGTATTTCCCAGAAGTGCAAGTCAAGATCTCTTCTGAGACTCAAGGTGAACTCTTAGCTGTGAACCTGTTTAAAAATGTTACATAATTCCAAGGAACAATGGCAAAGGGTAAGTGTTTCCATTCCAGAAGGTATGGAAGCCAGGTGTGGTGGCACATACCTGTAATCTTAGCACTCAGGAGGCTGAGGCAGGAGGATGGTTACAATTTAGAGACCAGTCTGGGCTTCAAAGTGAGCCCAAGGCCTGCCTAATCTGCAAAGAGACACCCTGTCTCAAAAAGACAAACAAACAAAATGAAATACCCCAAAAGGGATGGATAGATGGATATAAAAGAAATCAAACAAGACCAAAACCCAGCAGGTGAAGTCCTGTACTTCTTTTTCGGTATTTGAGGTATCAAGTGTAAAATGTGAGGACTTCTGAGGCCCATCCCGTTGGCCTTGCTGGTCATAGTCCATCAGGTCCCTCTCTTGTGTTGTCTTCACTCTCTGCCTGCGGTTTTCCTCAGCAGACATTCCACATTGCTTGTATCTCTGACTTTCTGGGATCTCCACTGCCCTCGGACAGCTTTCTCTCTGTCCTCTAAAGGGCTCCTTGTCTGTTTTCCCAGGCCTTCTTTTGAAATCTGGGTGGAAACTCTTCTGATTATGCAAATCTTGCATTCTGCATGCCAGTAAAAAACCAGCATATGTGGATCAGGTCAGATGCCAGCTCAAACAGTAGCTAAGTTCCCTTGGACTAGGAGCATAGTGGCCTCTGAGTGCCTGGCTGCTGAATTCAGTGAAATAAATCCTAGAGGACCAATTCCCTAGGAGACTCTGTTTGAGCAGGGGGCCTAGGGACTTTCTTCTCAAATGAAAGGTTTATAACTTTGCACCTGTAATTGGGGATGGGTCTTATCGATTCCTGAGATGTGTCCTTGTCTTGTTCCTGTATGAAGTATTTGGTTTCTTTATAATGGAACTCAGCTCTTTAGTGTCTACACTGGTTTTTTTTTCACATGTAGTTCCTTCTGGACCAAAATTTAAATTTTCCAAATTTTTGTGCTTTGCTCTTTGCCCCCAGTTCTCACTATAAATCTGGCTAGAAGCAGCCAGCAGTACCTGTGCCGTATTCTGAATGTTGAATTATCTTGAAATTTTCTCCACCAGATTAATTACTTCACTGTCCTTAATGTCAGTCTTCTTGCCAACTCTCAGGACATGGACAAAATGGAGACAAATTTTCTGCCAGAGTGTAACACGCATGACATCCTGTTCAACTGCCTCTGGAATCCTTGTTCTCAATTGAAACCTTCAAACACTGGCCTTAACTCTACACATTCGCATAAGCATTCTGGTCTTCTGAGCTCCCAAAATTATCCAGAAAGCTCTGTTTATAGCATTCTAGACCTTTGTAGTCTTTTCCTACAAATGAGTTTAAAAACTTCTAACCCACATGGTCAGATGAAGTCATGGCAGTGACATCACTCTCACTACCAGTTTTCTGTATTAGTCAACTTTCGTGTTGCTGGGCACAACACCCAACATCTATAACTTAAAGCAGGGGAGGTTAAATTTGGTTCCTATTTAAAAGGGATTCAGCTGGCTCCAACAGAGAAGCATCATGGCAGATAGGGGTATTGAGGTAAAACTGCAGGGGAGCAGAACAGAAGAGCACCAAAAATGAGGGGTCAAAGTGATAGATTCTGCCAGCCTGGGGCTAAGCCATCTCTCACATGACATCCATCCAACTTGGTACTGGGCCCAGAGAAGCAACTTATCTCCCCAAGAGTAACTTCTATGTTCTTCAAGTTCCAGAAATAAACCTCCCGCTCCCTCTTTGTGTGTGCACTGAGCCCTCTCCAATCCCAAGACTCCACAACCACCCAAACACTCCACCCCCAACCCCCAATAAATCTTTCCATTTTCTGTTTTGTGCACAGATGCTCCTTCAAATCAGTTGTTGATATGTCATTTTGCCCACCTCCCAAACTCTTCCCCCAAGCAGGCCTGATAAAAGTACTTCCACTTCTTTGTTCTTATCAGAGGGTGCTTGCATCTCTTCTGTAGCCCTCCCATGCCCACAATAAAGGCCTCTTTTTTCCTTGCTTTGTCTCTCTAACTCGCCAAAATCTTATCAAAAGAAAGAGACATAGACCCCAAGGCCACAGCTCCGTGAGCCACCCAGACATACCCAGAAGTGTGTTCCATCAATCCCTTGGGTGGGTCCCAAAGTCAATCACATTGACACTCCACCCTAATCATCGCAATAAATTTATTATCCACATTCAAGGATAAAGTAACTGAGGCAGACAGTCTAAGAACCCAAGGTTAACAGAGTTGAAATTCTTCTTGACTTCAAATGTCTTAAATTAGTAACACCAAAATAATAATTCAAAGGGTGCTGGGGGCATGAGATACATTAGGTAAATGTTGGTGCACTTTTTTTCTAGAGAACAACTCAAGAAGTGTGCAGTTATCTATTAAACAAAGAAGTACACAATTATCAAAACCTATGTCCCAGTCATCATATTTTGAAAATATGCTCTAAAAATAAGAATATAGAACAAAATGATGGTACAAAACTATTTCACTATGTTTTTGTTTTTTATTTAAGATATGCTGTCACTATATAATCTAGACTTCCTTGAACTCACTGTGCGGTCCACACTCCCCTGAAACATGTGATCCTCCTGCCCCACCCTCCTGGGAGCACAGGCGTATGTCACCACGACTGGTTTGTGTTTATACACAATGCTAACCAGAAATAAACCTACCAACTGACAATAGAAGACTGATCATGTTACAAGCAATCGCTAAAAGGGAGTCTTACTTGGGCCATATTCATAGGTAAAAAATGTACATAAGGTAATATTAAGATAAAAAAGTGGAACATAACAAACTATACAATGAACCAAACTATATATGAGGTATGACAGAAAAATACAGTGAAAGTTTCAATTTAAGTAATTTACTACTGTAAAAGACATAGTGCCATTTACCCCCTTTACTTAGAACATATTTATCCTATGATTCTTTCCACTTTCTGAAGCAGTTCTGAAGTCTTTCATGAGTATCTTTTTTTTTTTGTTACTGGGGATAGAACTCATGACCTTGTGCTTGCGAGGCAGGTGCTTATGCTGCTGAGCTAAACCCTTGGCCCTCTTGAGTATCTTTAGTTGTATTCTCCTGCCTGCCTCCAGGTCCTGAATCAATTCAAAATGTTTATCTTTCGTGACCACTTTGACTTTGGGGAAGGGCCAGAAGTCACACAGTACCAGATCCTGTGAATAAGGTGGATAAGAACATAGTGTAATGTTTCTTACAGGCCTTTCTGTTGAATTGGACTCTGCCGCAGCATTCACTACTTTGTTTCTATCACAATTCATAAAGACATTCTTGAAAGAGAACTTCTAATACTGCTTCCAATACTGCTCCAATGCTGCCTCTTCCCAAGGATGATCAGATAAGTGGGTTTGAAGTGAGGATGAGAATTTGAGGAGGATCAATGGCAATGCATTTTTTATGTAACAAATTTAATTTAAATATTCCTGTTATATTTTGATAATACCTTGCACAATGCATGTATAGTATTAATGTGTCATATTTACACTGATCACAAATTTATGTAGATTTTTATTTTTATTGGATTACTTTTTCCATGAAGTTAAGCATACAGTAATGTATTCATTTGACACTGTAAGAACAAATTCTGCAGTCTCTGCTACTGAGACCCATTTGAGGATTAAAAGAGAGGTGTGAGAGTAAGCAACAGACTGTGACATTCCGAAAACAACCAAGAGTGGCCCTGGAAAGTCTCTCCTGTGTATTCCTAAATATTTTTTTCTGCTAGAAAGAGAGAAATTCTGCTGCGATATCTATGACTTTCTGAGATGAGACGGAACCCAGCAACATCTTTGCTTTGTGCCTGAGCTGATCTGCTTATGGCACATCCATAAATACTGTTCCAGAATTGCACTGAGAGTCCATGCCTACAGAGAGGGCTGAGTCATCTGATCTTAATTCCCAGTCTAAGATCTGGCTGTTCCCAGCCTTTTCAGTATTGACTTTCCATGTCCCTACCCTAAGGTTTCCTATAAGCCTTTCCTTCTGCCTAAGAAGCTCTTGCTATTTGCATCCTAAATATCTTCCAAGACAGACTCCTGCTCCATGCCTTTGAGTCTTCCTTCTTCCAAGGACTCATTACAGGCTCTTGAATTCCTATAGCACTAAAATCCACTTAGAATCCATTCAGTGATTCTGCCAGCATTGCACAGGCACAATTTTGTGTCCATGTGGTGAGGGACCCTGTATCTTTGTAAACTGTCTATATTACATCAGTGCTTAACAGAGGGCTTTGAAGTGCAGCACAGAATGTTCAGTTGGTATTTGTGAAGTTGACACATACTCCTTCCAAAGATATTCCTTATACCCAGTTCCCTGTTTATTCATACCAGCATTCGTGTTTCAAACATGATCCTGCAGACAGGTGAATTTGGAACCAAATGATCCCTCTCCCAGCTTTTTTGTAACTTTGTGCAAATTTAGTTTCTCAGTTTTTCTATTTCATTGTTCACTCTATACATATATAAAACACCTCACAGGAGTAGAGTTAGGATTAAACCCACCTGTTTTTCAGCTCCCAGTTTAAATATTGCTTTGTTTAGGAGGATCCCTTTGCTGATACCCCTTTTCACCTCTACATGTAGAGGAGGGAGGTGTCTCTGTGCTTCCAAAAACATGTTGTTGTCCAATAGAACTTGTAGGAAGATATTCTATAACCTGTTCTATCCCATAGTTATCTACTAGCTGTATGTGGATAATGAGCGTACTTGAAATGTGGTTACTGTGACTGATGGAGTGGATTTTACATTTTATTTAATATCAGTTATCACCTGTGGCTAGTGACCATCTGGCTCAACCACCAGCTATAAAGCATCCCTGTAAAGGTAGTTCACACACCGTTGAGAGCCACTAGACTCAGCTCAGTAATGAAATTCACCTGAATTGTGATGAGTTCTATTGTTTCCACAGCATCTGGTACAGAGACAGGTGCACACTCAGCAGGCAGCGTGCCAGTTCTCATCATTTTCAGCAACATCTTGTTCATCTGTGTATCCCACAGCTTAGCCAAGCACACACTGTAGGTGCTCAGTGACTGTTTGCTAATTGAGTTAATTGATTCTTACTTTCCAAACCAACCAATTATCTCCTCCTGGAGAATGTTCAATCCTAGGAAGTTGCACATTTGTTTTTCTACAACTTTTCTTTGTGTATAGCATAGTGGTTAGAAGCATCTGCTTGGATTCAGGCCCTGGCCCTTCATCTTTCTATCCATATGACCCGCTAGTAGGTAACTTTTGTGTGCACCAGTTTATTACTTTAGAAAGTGGGCCCATTAGTGCCTCTGCCTTACTGAGTTGCTGAAAGTTTATATGAATTGAGGCCTACAAGTATCATTTTATGGGAGATACTGTATGTACATTACTCCACAAGGTGTAAAGGTTAAATTTAAATGTGTTAAATTACACCACAAGGATTTAATCAGCAAAATCCAGACTGTATGAAATTCCACTTAGGAAACTGAGGCAGCTATCCAGTGGTCATTAAGGATCAAATGTAAGGACTAAGATGCTACTCTGAGATTGGTGATTCTGGCTGCAAGGGAGGAGAAATACACCTGGCAACCTCACACGTTAGAGTAAGGCAGGCTCTTGAGCAAGGAAGATGGGCTGGCCCGTGACTGCTATGTAGCAGTCAACAATGTGGTCCCTAAAATATCGCTGGTCACAGGTCCCCTGCAGCTGTTTTCAACACTGCATGGACTTCGGGGAGGGCAGAGTTTTAGCAAAGAACACACCAAAGCTGCAACTTCTACCTGTCAGGTGTTGACACGTTGGGTACATTGGCGATATAGTGGTGACAATTTTTTCATGCATAACAACTGCACCAAAAGCTCACTGGTTGACTCATACAAATGAGAGTATGCACGCATAAATGTGGAGAAAAATGAAACAGCTGGAAAGACTGCTTGTTTTTGTGTTCCCAAGAGTCTTCTGGTGAGTCTAAGAATGACAGTCCTATAGTCAGCCTCTCTCTTAGGATGTGTCATTCACAGGCTTCCCCATCTGTTCTCCATTTAACCCCAATATGGTATCCTGTAGTATCCTTGTAGGGCGATGAATTTTAAAATTATTTTTTAGAGGAAATTTTGAACTTTTATAAAATTAAGCAAAATAAACAGAGCACATATAGAACCACAAAAACATTTTCATTTCTATAAAATCAAAGGCTCCCTGCTTCTATTCACCTCTTTTAGCAGTGCCATGGTCTAAGGGGCCACAGAAATTTTTCCAACTAGCCTCCCTGCTTCTGTTCGTGCCTGCTTACAGTCTATTTACCACATACCGCCCAGTGCAATCTTTAAAGCGATGGATAGCAGATCTTATCGCTCTGAAGCTTAAAATCTTCCAAAGGCTTTTCACTGTCTCAGAATAAAAGTTAAATTCTTTATTGTGGCCTTCAAGGTTTTGCATGATCTGACCGTAAAATGTACACCTTTAGAATCACTGAAGACCACTTTTGAAAACCTCTTGCTTCTTAAAGTTTCCCTCATAGTTGCATTTTTTCTGTTTCAAAATATGCTAACTATTTTATGCTTGGGGCATTTAAACATGTTCTTACCTCTGCAAGGAAGGCTCTTAGCTTGGATTTTACATGGTGGTTTTCTTCCTTGCATGGAAACCTCATACCCTTGGGGAAAAAAACCTGTTTCCTTCGAGAAGCCTGGCCTGACCATTGTACTGAAAGCATTATGGTAATAATGTCCCCTAAACACACACACAGACACACACGTGTGCGCACACACACACACATACACACACATTCACCCAGTTTTATACTATGTAAAAGGTATGATGAAAATATATGGTAAGTGTTTGCATTTAAAATGTATTACAGTAAAAGACCCATTGCCATAAATCTTCTTCAAAATACTAATTTCAACTACTGCTGTTCCACCATTCTCGCCACTTTCTGAAGTAGTCCTGGAGGTTCTGTTTTGTGCTTATGAATTGTGACTTAAAAAATATGATGAATGCTGCTGCAGAGTATCATCCAACAGAAGGGCAGGGCTGTAAAACAAAAGAGTGTGCTTATCCGCCTTATTCACTGCATCTGGCACCTTCTGACTTTTGGTTCTTCCCCAGAGTCAAAATGACTGTGAAAGGTAAAACATTTTGAATGGATTCAGGACACTGTGGCAGCTGTGACAATACAATTAAAGATATTCAGGAAAGAGGACTTCCACAGCTGCTTCAGAAAGTAGAAAGAGAGATGGGTTAAGTGTGTTTAGAAAATGAGTGGGAGTTTTTTTGAGGGGGATTGATAGCAATGTGTCTTTTACTATACTAATTTTAAAAATTTAAATATTTACTGTAATTTTCATTCAAAACTCGAATTAACACATAGAGGATTAGTTTAGAATAGCACATTGGAAGTTTTTAGTATTGTTGGGTGTTATTTTTCTGTCGACCACTTACTATCTAACTTCATTGTGTACATGTATGTGTTCACTTTTCGATGTGGTCTACCTCTTCTCTTTTTTCACTCCATAACAGCAGGGATCTTGCCTGTTCTTTATGTACATTTATCTTGCACTAAGAATAAAGCCTGACCCTTGGTCAGTAATCATTGAAAGGATGAACTAACTATAGGAAAAGAAAACGCGAAGTGAAAAAGGCTGAAATGTAACTCCAATGACTGAATAGTGAATTGCCTGGGAGATTTTTGTTTTCTTCTCTAGTTTTTCACATATTTCAGTTTTTTAGAGATGATGTGGGGTTTTTTTGGGCAGAAAACTTATGTTGACATGCTGTATGAAATGTCAGTTGATCAATTTTTGCAAGTAGGCTGCAGACTGCAGTCTCTGGATCTATAAATATCCAATTTTTGGATCAGAAGTCATGCAACATTCTTCAGAGAGAGTTGTCAGCATTGGTACAGCAAATGCCAGTGCAGGCCTCACCTAGTAGAAGCCCCCAGGGAAGGCTGACAAGCCTCATTCCTTCAGTGGTCGTGTACCTTGTGACCAACCACCTGCCTCTTTAGCTCCTTAAGTCAGGAGTTTTTAGCTGCAGCCCTTGATACTAGGGAGGTCAGCCAAGGTCAGGGCTGGAGTAAGAATGACTCACACCCTCTCCTTGCTCTCCACTGGGCACAGACTGGAGTCTGATGAATACTGTGCTTTTCCAGTGCACAGACCTGTGCTTCCATCCCTGAAACACTGGACCATGAAAGAAAACCCAAACTGACATGGACTGTGTTTCACATTTAGAAAAAAGTAAGTTTCTACTGCCTGATCCTAACCAGTGTGGTTCTGATTCAAAGCTGACTACCTATTTTAAGCAACCTACACAGGCTTGTGCAAAGAAAGGCAATCATTATGATTAAAAAACCATTATGAAAGATTAAAACCATATATACAACTAATAACAATAATGCAGTAAATCATTGAACTATCAGTCCCGGTTTGGTAAGATTTTTAAATACTTTGCTTGCTTTGGAGTCTTTTGCCATTAAAAAGATTATAGATATGGTATACCCATTGCCAGTTCTGTTCTCTCCCTTCCTCCGCAGGGGTAACTAATGACAAAGTAAGAGTGTCATGCCTTAAATAGTTTTATAAATGGCTGCATCCATAAACTTGATATTAAATTGTTTTGTTGGTTTTAAATCTTTATATAGAAAGCAGCATTCCTCTTTTATCATTTTGTAACCCATGCTTGTCCTTTAGCATTTTACATATGTGACTTGTCTTCGTGGGTACAATGCAATAGCCAGGTGTTTGTGTCAACTGCATAGGCTAGGCTGTGACCTCTAGTTATTTAATTAAACACTAAGGTAGGTATTGCCATAAAGATCTTTTCTAGATGTGATTAAATAATCAGTTAATTTTAAGTACAGGAGATGATCCTACATAATCTATATGGACAGATCTAATCAGATAAAAGGCATTAGAAAGGCAGTTGGAAGCCAGAGTGGAGGATTAGGTGGAGAAAAAGAATTTTCCACCAGTGAACAGCATCAGTCTGCCATTTCTGACTGTCTGTCCTACTGACTTCAGACATGCCTGGCCAACCGCTCCTCCCAATCACAGAAGCCAACTCATTGCAGTGAAGCACTTAATACTAAATCCCACTGTTCTGTTCTCTGGTTGAAAAGGGACTAATGTAATACATGTCCCCTTAACCACTCCTGGATTGATTCATTCTCTCTCTCTCTCCTTCTTCCTTCCTTCCCATCTTCCCTCCTACCCCACCTCTCTCTTTCTTCTTTCCTTCTTGGTTATATAGCAAGAGTCAGCAAGTTTTTCTTATTCAGTGTCAACAGTAAATACTCTAGGCTTTCTGGGATATATGATCTCTGCTGCACTTATTCCACAATGTCAACTTAGTATGAAAGTGGTTCTAGACAATATGTCAGTGAATAAGTGTTGCTAGTTTTTGATAATGTTTTGTTTATACAAATAGATATTGGGATGGATTGACCTGAGGACTGTAGTTTGCTATGTAGTATGACATTGTATGAATAAATTGGTTTATTGTTTATTTGTTGGTGGACCCCACACACACACCCCCATACTATATGATACATAGTTGTTAGTACTATAGCTACCTATCACTCTTGTATTCCTTTGTTTGTGCATATATTCATGAGTTTTTCTCCATCTAGCTAGAAATAGAATCACTGGTCATAGAATATGTGAACTATCAAGCAAGCAGACTATATAGTGCCAAATTACATGCTAAAGAAATTGTTCCAAGTTACTCTTCTGTTAATATTGCATGAGAATTCCAGTTTCTCCACATCTTCCTTACCACTTGGAGTTGTCAGACTTATGTTCAAAATCTGAGGAATGCAAAGCTGTATCTTATTATAGTTTTAATTTAGATTTACCTAATGAGTAAAGATGAGAAGCATTTTTGATGTTCATACTTTCTACCCATACATCTTTTTTAATAAAGAGTCTGTTGAAATTTTTTGCCCTTTAAAAGTTGGATTTTGTTATTAGAAAGTTTTATGAGCTCTTTTTATATTATGGGTACAAATCTTTTGTTGAATATGCAACTATTTCCTCTAGGTCTGTAACTTGTCTTTTAATTTTCTAAAATGTCTTTTGCAGAGCAGTATTTTAATTTTTATAAAACTAAATTTATTAGTTTGTTCTTTTATGAGTTGTGCTTCCAGTGATGTATCTAAGAAATTTCCACTTATCTCAGGATCACAGAGTTTTTTCCCTCGGGTTATCTTCCAGGAGTTTTACAGTCTTAGATATTACATTTAGTTATGATATATTTTTAGTTACTTTTTAATAAAGTACAGATATTGGCCAAGATTTTTTTTGCACATGGATGTCCAATTTTTTCAGTAGTATTTGTTCAAAAAAATTCCTCTATTGTCTTTGCATATTTGTAAAAAATCAGCTGCTCATATGTGTGGGTCAGCTTCTGTGCTCTATATTCCTTTTATTTTGAAGGTAGTGAAATACAACAGAACAAGACAGAACATAGCCAATTGAGACAGTACAGTGACATTGGTACAGAATGTCACAACAGGTTACTGGGATAACAGTAATAGATGCCATAATATATCTCGTTATCTTCACAATAGTTGTTCTTTCAGTCAGGTATAGCAAAATCGAGCCAAATACAGAACATTATAGAACTTATCAAAACAGAATATTGAATAGAGCAATACAATTAATCAGAACAAAGTAAAACGGTAATAATAATATTTGCCTTCAAAGCGTTGGTACAAGGTAATACCCCTTATTTGCTATATTGCATATGGTCAAACTCCCAAGACATGCTCAGACCACTGGCTCCCATTTGCTAAGGGGGGATGGAGGGTTGTTTGATTCTCAGCCCACGTGCCGGTAGGCTCACAGCTGCTTACCAGGGAGGTGGGCTCGTTGCTTGGTTTCACAGCACCCTAAGTTCCAACATAGCACAGATTTTGGGAGATGCTGGGTGGTTCTCCCCCTGGAGTGGTGTGCTCTATATTTTGTCTATCTGTTGGCTAATATCACACTGTCTTCATTACTATAACTTTGTACTAATTCTCAAATCTGATGGCATGAATCCTCAAAATTATTCCACATTTGCAAAGCTATTCTAATTTATTTGCATTTCCTTATCAATATTAGAATCAGCTCACTAATTCTACAAAATATCCTGTTAAGATTTTGACTGGGATTGTGTTGAATCTGTAGATTAATTTGGGAATAACAGACACTCACAATGAATACAATACATATCTTTCTGTATATTTATTTTCTTTTCTTTTGGGTGCTATCATGTGTTAAAGATGAAATGTGTCCCATGAAAGACTCTTGTATTGAAGGCTTGAACCCCAATGTAGCAATATTTAGAGGTGGGGCCAACAGAGATGATTGGATCATAGGGCACTAACCTTTCATCAGTGGATTAATGCACTGATGATTTTATAGCTAAACGGGTTACTAGAAGGTGGGGTTCACTTGAAGGAAGTAAAAATAAGTATGCCTTTGAAGGTTGTGTCCTGTCCCTCACTCTTACTTTTCTTTGTGACTCCTCCAGTCCCTACTTTCTGGCTTCCATGAGGTGAGCTATATTTCTTTGCCACATCCTTCTACCATGATGTTTTTGTTTTGCCTCAGGCAAAGCAATAGAGCCAGCCAACCATGGACTGAACCTGCTGACACCATAAGCCAAAACAAACTTTTCCTCTTTTAAGCTGTGCACACCAGGTATTCTGTCCCAATGATAGAAAAGTGACTAATGCAGGTACTATTATAAATGGTACTTCTTAAAATGTTGCTTTCAGTTGAACACTGATGGGCTCTAGAAACATAAATGACTTTTTATTTTAGCTTTGAATCTTCAAACCTTGCTAAACTCATCAATTCTGAAAATGTTTCCTTTGCTAATTATATACTGGTTTGCGATATTTTTTTTTGATTCATGAAAGTTCCTTTTATAGCCTATATATTTATTCTTTGTGGTGCTATAATAAAACACCTTAACCTGGGTAGTTTATAAACAATAGAAGTTCAATGCTCATAGTTCTAAAGAACAGTAAATACAAGATCAAGGTACTGATAGATACAGTTTCTGGTGAGCACTTGTTCTCTGCTCCAAAATGGTAACTTGTGTCCTCCTGTGCCTGTGTGTGTGTGTGTGTAATCCTAAGCCTCCATCCATCCAGGTGTAGGAGGCTCATATTCAAAGGTAGCACTGACAAACTGGAGTAGCACCAAGTCTTGTAAAAAAAGATTTTGAGAAAATAAATAACTTCAAATGAATGTAGTTTATTCTGGCACTCAGAAAGTTGGGGCAGGAAGACTGTGAGTTCATGGCCAATCTGAGCTGCATTGCAAGTCTGAGCCCAACATGGGCTACATAGCTACACCTTGTCTCAAAAATGAAAAGACAAACAAATGTCACTAAGGCTCTCTGCTGCTGAATGACAGGTGTTGCTGTTTTCATCACATACCTTAGCAGTTAGTAGTGCTAGCCGAATGAGCAAACAAAGTTGGCATAAATCGGGAGGCATGATGGCGTAACAGAAGGCAGAGGTAGACAGATCTGGCCACACTGGATTATGGGATCCTTCACCTTTGCCTCTGTAGTTCAGGAACAGTGATGCCTCTCTGGCAAGTTGGAGTCCCTCTGGAGTTTGGACTGAAGATTGGAGTAAATGTATGGAAGCATCTGGCATACTCATTAACACTGACAATTTTGTTGCATTTTTATTATCGTCACCACAGTTGCCTTATGTGGTTCCTTTGGCTGTTATCCATCCCCTAAATCACCCAATTGTGGTCCTCCCTTGCCCTCTCTTGTTGTCAGCTGTTCACTCATATGCTGGGCTGGGTGACTTCATGCATCTCTGCTAATCCTGTCCACCACCAGCCTGCACACCTACCTCCATTCTTCCAATCCTCCACTTCAACATTTCTTCAAATGAGCCAGATTACTGGATGATGCCTTCCTTCTAGAACCCCATCTCCTTCTTTCTCAGTCTTCTCTTCTTTCCAGCATGGGTGATTTTTGTGAGACAGTAGGTTGGGCCTAATGCTGGAGTCTAAAATGACACAAGGAAGCAAAT
Organism: Hydrochoerus hydrochaeris; assembly: GCA_004027455.1. Lineage (NCBI taxonomy): Eukaryota > Metazoa > Chordata > Mammalia > Rodentia > Hydrochaeridae > Hydrochoerus > Hydrochoerus hydrochaeris. Next base: position 117,221 of record PVLA01004407.1, on the reverse strand, counting down.
TCACTGCAGCCTTATTCTGTATTGTTTACCAAGGGTGCTACTGAAGACCTTTGTTTACCTAAGATATTTTCATGTTTGGTAACTGCAAAGTCTAATCACATTCTTCTCCATAAAACCATGTATCAGAGTCCAGGGTGACAGTAAAAGTACTGCTTCTTTTGGGGAAATACAATTCTACAAGTCACACCTTTTGTTTTCTGAGACACGTCAATAGTAAACTGATTTAGTGTATCTCACCTGCTCATAATAAAAAAGTGGGTGTAAAACTTTTAGAACCTAAGAAATGGATGCAAAATTTATAAACTCTAAGAATAAAGAAAATTCTTACATTGGATCACTGAGCTTATGAAAGATGTGAAAGACAGGTGATCTAGAAAAGGGGTCTGTGAGATAGTACTATAAGAAAGAATCCTCCTTATTGGCTAAGCCTCCCTGAGACACTACAAAAGCATTCCTATATGTGTTATCTCCTTGTGGAGAAGGATTTGTAACTCATCTGGTAAACAATTATTTTTTAAAGTGGGTATGATGGGAACTATGCCAATAAGCATTCTCAGTACTTAACAGGGACCTCAAGCCTTCTCTGCCACTGGTCTTCTAGAACACTGGTGCCCAGACATTTACTCTGTAAGCAGAAGACTACATCTCTTCTGGAGAGGGATCCAGCTAGTCCAGGAGCTCAGGATGAAGCCCTTCCAGAGCATACCCAGGTAGACCTACAGGAATGCTTAGTTAGCAACTGCCCCTCTTCCTTCAGAAACTTCAGTCAGCACTTTAGCTCCCCCACTCTTCATGAGCAGACACACTATGACACCTTAAGAAAACCTTCAAAGAGCAACACAAAAAAACCCAAGAATGATGCCAGCAAGAAACAGGCTATTTAAGGAGAAGCAATGGTCAATACCTACACACCGAACTATCATAAATATCTACTGGGATATAAAAAATATTTTATCCATGAAGTCAGAATGAGATAATATAATCAAAGCAAATGTAGAAAACTAAGAGAGCTTTTAGAAATTATACATATCACATGAAAGCAGAAGTGAAAATAATTCAAGAAACAGAAGTTAAAAGATAAAGCTGAGAAAATCTCCCAGAGAACAGAACAAACTGACCAAGAGAGAAAAATGGTAAGAAATTGGAGGAGCAATCTAGAAAATTCACTAGTTATGTAATAAGAATTTAAAAATGAGAGAAGATAAAGTCATTGATGAACTAATTCAATAAAAATGTCCAGAACTGAAAGAGATGGGGGGCCAGATAAAAGGACTCACAGGGTATCAGGAATAGATTTGCATCAATCTAAAAACTTCAGATACCCGTTCCCAAGTGAGATTTCAGAGGCATCCATCAGAGCAGCACTAAACATCATCCTACAGGCCATCCACACAGCTCCCTGCAGCATTAAACATCATCTCCCCAGCGTAAATCCCAGGGCCTCAAAGGGGAGCTTACTGCCCTTGGCTGCTATTTAGGGTTATAACCACTTGTCACTAATGCCAAGAAAGAACCTTGCCCCTTGCCCCTCATAATTCATGCTATTGTGGCCTGTGACATGGCACAGGATATGGATAATCCTAACGTTTCACCCAGGTCCTGCTCATGTGGAGACATTCAAATAAACTTTTTAAATTTATGAAACAGGTATGTGATCTTTTTGGAGCTTAGGTTTTAAAGATATGATTCTCATGTTTTTCTGAGGACCAGATATGAGGAAAGGGTTCAAATATAGGTTTTAGGCTGGAATTTTCATCCTGTCTTTTAATTCCTTCTTTCTGAGCCAACCTACACAGTCACGCCCACCAAGAGGTGAATTACAGATACTTTGTTAGTGTAAAGAATGAAATAATGTTCTGAGAGGTGGCCACCATTCTCACAAGTTGTCTCTGGGGATATAACTCAGTGGCACAGCACCTCCCTGGCAATTGCAATGTCCTGAGTTTGATTCCTGGTATAAACAAAACAAAACAAAACATTGCCCCTGAATGGGTGACCTCAGTGTTGCCTGGGAGTTTATTGGAAATGTAGATTATTCAGGCCCCTCCCCAGAAAACTTAAGTCAGAATTGGCATTTTGACAGGATTCTCCCCCCACCCCCAGGCCATTTGTATGAATGTGAGCGTTGAAGAAATATTGGTGAAGTAATTCACCACAGAAGCCCCCAGAAATACATATAACATTTAACTTGGGCCTCTAGGTTGATTTCCAGTTCAGAGAGGGATGGATGAAAACTCAAGTCGTGTTGAGGAATGAGAGTTAGGCTGAAGGCACAGGGAGGCTAGGCTGGAACATTGGGAAAAAATAAATGTGTGGTATCCTTGTGTAGATTCCACATACTGTTTTTTTGTTTCTGGTAACAGACTGGTTCTCCTTATCTTTATATGTCAACATAACCAAGAGGTTACATGCAGTTCTAAAACTTTGAGGGGAGATATTCATCTTAAAAGCTAAACTGCTTCTGAAAATAGGACACACCAGGAAAATATCTGGAAATAAATTTTTTGCCAGGAACCAGTTATCCTGAAAATGTAAGTTGACATGTTCATTTCTAGATTTGCTTTCTTTCCCTTTGAACACCAGACTCACTCCACCAGCTGCCTTCGTGACCTCTATGTTGGGTGTCTCACACATGCTGCAAGCATGGCTTGAGCCAGGTGCTCCTGTAAGCATGCATTGCACTTTTCATCTCTGCAGACGGAATCACCATCCACTTACCCTATTGGGACAGAATCCTAGGTCACTCTTCATTCCTGATTCTCCCCTGCCAGGATATCCCTCTGTCTACTCCAGCAACATAGCCTGTGAATTCCATCTCCAAAGTATCTTTGTACTGTTATCTCCTTTATTGTGCCACTGTTACCCCCTCAGTCTTGGCCACCACAATCTTCTGCCCCACGCATCTCTCACCATTGATATACCTGCTTTATCTTACCATTCAATCCCCATTCTTTTGAAAAGTAATTAAACAATTAAGCTGCTTTACTCCTTGTCCCTATGTGAACCCTTTTTGTCATATTTAGGGAACCCCTCTCCATTGTCTCTCAGCTTAGCTTACTCTTGTCTTCATGCCTCAGTAGGATATCACTTCTTGAGGGAGGTCAATCATTCAAACTGAAGTAAGTATGTATTCTCTATGAGCCTCTGACTTAGCCCTTGTTTTCATCATAGCTTGCTTTCTTTCTTTCTTTCTTTCTTTCTTTCTTCCTTTCTTTCTTTCTCTTTCTTTCTTTTTTTGTACTGGTGATTGAACTCACAACCTTGCTCTTACCAGGCAGTCGCTTGTGCCACTGAGCTAAATCTCCAGGCAGATTCCTTTCCTCTTTCTTTTTTTCCTCCCGCCTTTCTTTTCTTTCCTCTTTTTCTTATTCTTCCTTTCTCATTTTCTCTTCCTCTCCTTCTCTTCTTTTCTCTCTCTTCCTTTCTTTATTTTTCATTGTCCTATTTGGATAGGCTCCATGAAGACATGGGCTATGTATCTTAAATGTCATTGTCTGCCCTCTATTCTGCACTGTGCCTGGTGCAGCCGTTCAATACAGGCATGATGAATATAAAAGTCAAAATTATATGCACAGGTTCCCTCTACATGCTCAAACATTGAACTGACATTTTCTAAATCTTGAAATTATGGGTAGGAACATTTCTGTTTAGAGCATGTCTGATTCTGCTGACTACTAGGCCCTGTGTTATAATGTCTAATCACATGAATTCTGTGGGATCATTGATTTCCTTGTTAGCAAGTGTAGAGGACCACCTGGGCAACTCTCTTTTTTGAGTAAAGAGCAAATAACTCCATTTTTGCTAAGCCTGTCTCTGCCTCCATGTACTTATATCTACAGAGCTGGCTAAGCTATTTCCTTTTCCCTTCAATTGGTTCTAAGCAATGTAAATAGGGTTAGCCGCTGTGTAACATTTGAAGATAGACAAAAGTTGCTGATTCCCAGCCTCAGTGTCTCCCAGAAGGATGCAGAGTTAGTGCTCCAGGGCTGTTGACTGGGTTTAAAGCTTGACATAAGAGGCTATGACTTCCCAGGGCCCAAAAGCTTGTTCATCAGAAACTGAAGCATCAGCCTCCTAAACGTTAAATGCTACCTCAATTGTGTTATGTGGATCAGTCTATATATCATCCTCTCTGCACATTGCAGATGTGCTTTTAACCTCCTAGCTCATCCTGCTACAGTATTTATGTAATTCCTGCCGTTCTCACTGTTGCTCATTCTCAAGCCACTCCCTTCTTTGTGAAGGAACAAAATCTGGGTTAGGCCTGGGTCATGGCCTTTGTTCTGATGAAACTTCATATGGGCCTGACTCAGGATTCCTTGACCCTCATACTTATAAATATGTCTTTATTCTTGCTGTCAGTTGTACTGTAAGTGGTAGATTGGAGTTAACTCACTAGAATTCCAGTAATGTTCCCATGGGATTACAAATGTATACTTCCTGAATTGTAATAAGGATGGAAAAAGGGACTTCTATAAGCAAGTGTCACCTACTGACAGTTTTTTTTTTTAATGTATGATAGATCAGGTAGTTGTTAAAACAAATCATATTAGGTAATTTGTTCTGAGTTCCTGGACTCCCAACAAGGTAAACCAAAGAATCACCTGGATCTTTCCCTATTATTTGTTTAATTGACTTACTGAATCTTTAATCTTTATAGATGTTTTAGCTCTTGATTTAAACCATGAATATTTGTTAAAAAACTGAATTACCTATGACCTGCTTCCTGAAAGAAGTTAAAATACAATAGCTATAAGAGCACAGATTCGTTTTACCTCTGAGATATAAACTGTCCATGCAAATTACTGTAAATCTGCAGCCCGAAAGATTTGAGCTGGACTCAGTAAAACAGATTACAGATAAATGAAAATTTTCATAAGATTTGAAATTTGGAACCACTGCTCTGGTACAGTGTGTTACAGGCATCAACTACACTTCATGCCATTGCTAAGCAACAAGTGGCCCTATTTACTCTCTAGTCTACAGTAATTCTCTTTTTATTCCTCCATTTCATCTTGCTCAATATTCTCTGGGACATCTTCCTACAGCCCCATTCTTAGTCTGAGCTGTCTCCTTAAGCCATCTGCCCACACATGTCCGTGTTTCCAATGCCCATCTGATAATAGCTGAGACTCGAGTCTCCATCTTCTGCCTGGGCATCTCTCCACAGATCTGTATTCCCAAAGGCCTATTGGGTAAGCAACTGTGATGTAACTTACAGAATCAAACTCACTGACCACCCTGAAACTGAAAAGAAAGCCCTCCTTTTCCTTCCACAGGAATACTGTCCCTCACCTCATTGCTCAAGCCAGAAAACGGGAAACCCTTGATTTACTCATTTTCTTTACCCCCCACATTTTACTGTATTCTAAATTCTCTCACGTTTGCTTGCTAAAACTATCAGTGAAGGCAAATCTATAGCACACATGTTATTGTGTTTTTTTTAAGACAAAAGCTAGTACTGTATGAGTTATTGTTGTTTTTTTTTTAAACTAAAACCTCAGTATTCAGGTTTAATTGCAGTGCTGGCACTTTGTGATAGATAAGTGGGTTTTGGGTTGCAATTTGGCACTCAGTCTCTGAAAGGTTCACCATCATTGCTGTAGACAAATTTCATACCCTAGACATCCTTGGTCTGGGAAATTCCTGACACACATCAGGTGCTTGCTAAATACTTATTGTTTAAGGAACAAGAAACTTGGGTGGAAATTGATAGCTTAGAAAAAATAGAATTTTTCCAGTGAATGTTATAGGCATCATTTCTAGAAATTTCCCATCATCAGGTCTCATCATCTATCAAACATATGACTTTTCTATAAAAGTAACTCAGTCAACAGACAGTTTTTGACTCTTGTTTAGTGCCCTGTTAGCATACAGGAAACAAGAAGAATAAGGGACAGTGTCTATTTGTGATAAAAAGCAAATTTATTCACAGGCCTAGTCAAAGTACAGAGTACTCAAATAAGTACCCATGCAGGGTAGAAACGTGGGGTAGGACAATGAGTTTTGACAGCAGAGAGAAAAGGCACTGGCTTTCTCCTAAGAATTGTGAGGGGTTTTAGACAAGGTAGAGATGTAATTGACTTGCTTTAAAAACTCACCCTTGACTTTGAGAACAGAGACAAGAAAGTGTTCAATAATCTAGGTAAGAAATAATGAGAGTGTGATGAGCAGAAGGTAATGTGATATAAACTATTAAGGTGGAGTTAGAATAATCTAGTGGCTGCTCACATGTGAGTGAGGTAAGCAAGAGGGGAGAAATGAGTACGGTCCCTATTGGCAGGATGACACAGCCATTGACAGAGCCATGGGAAGATGGGAGACCAGAGGGGTAGGGGAATGAGTCAGTTTTTGGGATGACTGAGATTGCAGTGCTAGTGAGGTAGTCCATAAGAGCTATTCGAAGTTCAAGGAGGAAAGAAGGAGCTCAGCACTGGAGACAACATGTGAAAAATCATCCGCGTGTGGATGTTAAACAAAAGAGAAAGGAAAAAGGAATAAGGATGGATTCTTAAAGAGCATCCATGCAAGGCATACAGGGAAAGGCTGGTGGAGCACCCAGGTTCCTTCTTTATAGGGAAAGAAGTCATGAAATCATGTGTGCTTATATAGAGATGTTGGAGCGGGCCTTTGGAGGTCTACTAAGACCATGGTGGAGCAGGGCTGTCTCTGTGTGACCCATATACTGACCAATATACCAATGGTTTCTCAATAGCCAGAATGAATGAAGAACATGATTTCATTTAAAAATTTCTGAAATAAAGTCAGGGAGATTAAATGTAGTGAGAGATGGCATGAACACAGTATGAGTAGCAACCATCCTTCATGCCAATCTCTTCTTTAATATTTTCCCTCATATGCTAGTATTTATATATCTTATTCCATCTAACCACAGGCATGTGTATTTTCTGATTTCCATTTTTTAGGAACATTGCTACACTCCATGACACTCATTAATAACACACAAGTCTAAGCATCTCATACACATTGAAGCTTCATTATGTTTTCTGGAAAAAAAGGGGGAAGGAGGGAGAGAGAGATGGAAGGAAGGGAGGAAAGGAGGAAGTGGTGTGATAGGGAGGGAGGGAGGGAGGGAGAAGCATGCCAGGCAACAGAAAGCTTTTTTAAAGACTTGCTTTGCAGCCTTCTGGAGCAACGCTTTGGTCCTTGTGGACTGGAATGCTCATCTATGTATTTATGAACTACATAGTCCTACAGCATCCAAGAGCCTGGAAAATCTAATTAGCCTGGTCTTGATTGACTGTGTGCAGCCAGTGCCATAGCCCTCAGTCTGCTCTTTACCTCCTATAGTGTGTTTATTGATATGAAAATGAAGATACAGCAAGATTTTCCATGAGCAGCTGCCACATGGGCTCCTTGTGGTGTCTTTTCTTACAGAAGAGTTCCCCATAAATTAGGAGGTCTTTCCACCAATAAGCAGCAGGGAAGTGGGATGTACCCAGGAAGAAGTCACAGCAGCAGGTTATGTGACCATATCCCAGTCACATCATTAGCAGCAGACCATTTTTCAGCCCTTGCTGAGGACAACACGCAGGCAAACTGCACTGCATAGGAAGGGACTGCTGTGAAAACATCAGGAAGATGAAATTCAAGACTTGTTTTATTAGTGTTTAGCAAAATGCTACCAATTCATTTCATACTGGCCTTGAAAGTCTACAAATATCCTCTAAAAATGGCCTGCATTATCTTTTGCAGGAGCTGGAGGAACTTGAGGTTGGGACTTTGATTAGTGAACCTGAACCAAAGTAAAGTGCTCATAAAGCTAATGCCAGTCTTCCACTAATGTAAGCCCACCACAGCCCCTGCCTGTGACTGATTATAAATTAGGTGTAATACTGTTCGGTTATTAGTTTGCATTTTTGTACTTAAAGAGAGCCACAAGAGTGGCTCCCATTAAATTTGGACCAGTCACTGGACTTTAGCTAGAAGCTGTCTTGTGGTTGAGCCTAATTGTTTCACAGGATCTATTCTCCTTCACTCCTTTAATGGTCTGACCATCTACCGCCCACCCCCCTTCCAGGTTTCAGATGTGCACATCTGCCCAACAAGCAGCTGTTTCTCATGAGTCTTTAGAAGTGGATTAGGATGCATGACGATGTTGTCAATAAAATGTGAGCACATGCAATGTGAGCAGTTGCCTCATTTCCCCCCTTTAAAGGATATGAGCTTCTTTTTTTTTTTTTTAATCTTCCTCCACTTTTTAAACTAAGATTAACTGGGAGCTGCCAGCTGAGACCCAGAGAGAAGAGCCACATATTAATATTAGCAGGGCATAAAATACTACTTACTTCTTAGATGTTACTTAAGAGAGAAAGGTGTTCAGGATTATGTAGTCACTGTGCTTTTGGAGTATTTTTGTTATAGCAGTTTAGCCCATACTTTTCACTCAGTAGAAGTAATTATTTCTGAGGTCCTGTGCAAAGGTAAAAGTTGGCAGAATAATTTTGAGTCAAAGACTTTGAAGGGCGTTAAAGAGTCAGAAACCAGAGAGACAGAACACAAATCCAAGTGGTCAGGAATGAAACCATACTAAAAACAGGATAAAAGTCAGGAAAGTGCCAGACTCAGGATGAGAGAGGGAGCAAGAGAGGCAGGTCCTGGAACACTGCATTGTGGCTTCAGTGTTGAGCTGTGTCATAAAGAAGAGTCTATGAGCTGTGTAAATCATCAGGCCTTTAGATATCCTAATCCTCATCCCAGCCCCAGCCTCAGCTGGTAGAACCAAGGATGAGTCGCTGATCTTAAGCTGTCCCCTACAGTGCACTCAGTTTTCCCATGTTGTTCTTCTCACAATGTATTCTGCTCTTACTGAAACTGACCATCCTGATCATATCTCTTATGGTTTGGAGTTTGAATGAGAGACTTCAAAAAAGAGTGTCTGGAGCATCAGTAGAGGTAGAAGCCAAAAGACATTAAGGAAGGAGATGGTGAGAAAACAGTGAGATATAGCTGGATGTGGTGGCGCTTGCTTGTCATCCCAGTACTCTGGAAGATTGAGGCTGTGGAAATACAATTTCAAACCCAGCCCTGGCAACTTAGTGAGATCCCCTCTTAAAATTTAAAAAAGAAACAAACTTTTTTTTTTTTTTAAGTTTGGGGATGTGCCTCAATGTAGGGGCTATGTGTTCAGTCTCCTGGTTTGAATAAATAAACAGAAACAGGAAGCCAAAGCCAACAGGCAAAAGGCAAGAGAGACGAATCAGTCTGGGAATCCAGTGGATGGAGGAGCTCAGTTGGGAACAGAGCTTGCTTGCTCTTAGATACCCAGAACTTTATATAAAAGGTGAGAACTGCTGCTGTGCCCTAAATGCCCTTAATTATCCAGGAGGTTCTCTGATTTTGCAGAGTCTGATAAAATGTCTTTCTATTTTACTTCCTCGTACAATATTCCAATAAATTCTATTGACTGTGAGAAAACTGAGCTGACAATTTAAATTCACAAAGCTAAGAAAGGCAGAGAATCTGCATTGATTTTCCTCTAAATTTTCTATGTGATTCTCAATTTGGATTCACCATCATCGTGACAGAGTTATCAAACAAAAAGGAATAAAAGCAAAGCTGGAATGGCATTTTGGTTGTGCAGGCACGATGCTGAAGTTGGAAAGTCAGCAAAGTGATCAAGTATGTCCTTTTCTGCATATAATTAGTCCAGACAAACCTCAGAGCAGAATGGCACTGTGTCATTGTTCATGTGCGCAGCAGATATAAATTTAGAATAGTTTTGTGTATTTAGTCTCACTGCTGGAAGAGCTGTTAGAACATTACATGCTATTCTGGTCCCCTCCTGTGAATGGCAGCTGTGAGAGGAAGTGGTATTACACTGTGTTTTAAAGACAGCTACCTTAAGCAGCTATTTTTCTGAAAAGGAAAGGCGATAGCCTTAAAACCCCTGGCAGGCATCTATGGAGCACACAGCCATTTTTACTTTACCTGACTTGTTCTCATGAGTCCTTGGAAAGCCAAAGGAGTGGATAGAAGAGACGCTTATTCAGTTTTAGAAAATGAGTCTTTCTAGTGTTCCTGCCTTACCTCTCATTTTCCTCCCAGGTCCCTTCCCATCTCCAGCTTGATCAACCTCTGCTGCCTCTATGTCTCCATCTTTGAGTCTGAATATCCATCCAAGACTTACCTCAAATCCCAGGTCCTCTTTGAGTTGGGATGTTTGGAAGCCCTTTTACTACCTGCTAGATAGTACTGGCCTGTGCCACACATTGCCTGGAAAGGTGTCTGCAGAGAGAACTCATTCCCAGGTGTGAAGCACCTACAGCAGAGAGCAGAGGTCAGCAAAATACAGCCTGTGGGCCAAATCAAACCTGCCACACTCTTTTGCATTACTGGGAATTGAACTTAAGGCCTTTGCATTGAGCTACATCCTGATCCCTTATTTTATTTTATTTTACTTTACTTTATTTTAGGATCTCCCTAAATTGCTTTAGCTGGGTTCAAACTTCAGACTCTCCTGCCTCAAACTCCCAGAGTATTAGGATTACAGGTGAGCCATCATACCCTACTTCTGTCCCTGATTTCTGTAAACAAACACAAAATTCATCTGGATAAATGAATATTGTATAGAGCTACATGTAACTATTTACAACTATGGCTGCTTTCATGCCTTAATAATAGAGTTAGGTTCTTATTTGCAAGCCTACATTATGACTTTCTGGTCTTTTAAATAAGTTTGTTGAACCTGATATAGAGAAAAGGGATTGTGCTCAGTCTAGTATGTGACACAGTGAAGATACTCAGGAAGTTCTTATGGAATAAAAGACAGGAGGGAGTGTGGGAAGGAGAGAGGGAAGGAAGGTGGAGATGCAGAGACATAAAATGAATATTTTATGTAATGAACTATGAGTAAGGAAAGATCAAGCCAGAATGCACTCAGGATTGGCTGCTTCAGGTGAAGAAGCAGAAAGAGGAGGAATTGGAGGGATAGGAATAAAAGGTATGTTTATTTTGACTATTGTTAGTATCTCATGATTTTTTAGGTTGAATACTAAGGAGGGCTTGACCACCCTGTTCTGTGTTAATAGAGATGATTTAGTAGTATTAAGTGGCATTAACTGTTGGTAAAGAGCCAATTCAGCTTTACTACATTCTTAGTGCCTTGGGGTAATGGTTGCGTTCTGGGCTCAGTGGACTCAGTTTTAGGGTAATCAGACTTCTTACATGGTACTCAGGACTCTCAAGGTTTCCAGAAAGTTAGGTCAGAGCTGCATCATCTTTTGTGAATTTCTTCTACTGGTGGAAATAGTTACAAGCCTGCCCAGACTCCAGGTGAGGGGACATAGATACCATTTATCAATGAGAAAGAATCAAAGAATTTGTGATCATGGCTTAAAATAAGCTCAGGGAGAAAAGAGAATGGAGGAGGTGAAGGAAGATAACCAACATTTATTGATGGTTTTCCACAACTATTTCAACATTACCTTTCTGGTAAATGCATTATTATTTTCATTTTATAACTTAAATTCGTTCCAGATGCTATGGCTTGGATCAAAAAAATGTCCTCTAAGTCTCATGGGATTCGAAGGTGATTGAATCTTGGAGGTGCTACGCTCATCAGTAGATCCGTCCGCAGATGAGTTCAGTGGCTAGGAGTATGCCATGAGGAGATTGGGGCTGGTTGGAGGTGGCTCACTGGCATTATGACCTGTGAAAGTATATTTTGTCTCCAGTTTCTGTTTTCTCTCTCTGCCTCCTGGACTCCAAGATATGAGCAGCTTCCCTCCCCTAGGCCTTTCCACCATGGCCATTCTGTTCTGGAGCCAAAAGACTACAAATGGACTCCTCAAAAATTCACGAACCAAAGTAAATCTTTCTTCCTTTAACTTGTGGATGTCAATAGGTAGTATTTTAATCAGTGACTAATATACAAGACTAAGTGATTTATAACTAACTTACACAAGGTGACTGAGTTGCGCTATGGAGTTGTGATTTAACCCAAGCCTATCAACTACAACTTTTTCATGGTACTACTATGTCTATCATAGAGATATAAAAAAATATCATTCATAGTTAATAGGGTAATGGTGGGAGCTAATGGGGTAAAAGAAAAAAGACTGAGGGCTTTCTCTTGTGGTTCCTGGGAAATGAAGTCCTTGGTAGCAGCAAGCCCCTGAGTGTCCTGAGAAGAAAATGTACTTGCAAAACAGCACCTCCTTAAACCTGAGTCTGAGAGGTGCTAGATTCACCTCTTTTCCAATTCCTGGTCAGCTATGCTAGGCAGTCACTGCCCAGGGTCACCAAACCTCTGACAATTAGAGAGGGTGATGCTGATGGAACAGCTCAACTATCTCAGGTATGATAAGTCACATCTCTGCCTTCAAACCCCGTCTCTCACACAGATAAGCTCCAGCACCTCCCCTTCACTGCTCCCTCATCTTATAGTCAACGTGTGAGGACACAAAGCATCACTTCTCAATGAAGTTTCTGCAACTCCTGACCTCCTCCATTCCCAGACCACTGGATCCTCACTGATTTCTCTTTTGCTTCCTCCCATGGGACATAAAGAGACAGTGGATCATGGCAGTTTAGCATATGGGCTTGGCCCTGTGCTTCCAGGGCTTCAGTCTCTATTGGCATTCTCTTAATTATGTGACATCAAGCTAGTTATTTCATGTCATCAAGTCTTAATTTGTTCAGTTGTGACAAGGAAATAATAATGGTACCTCCTCAGAGAATTTTTAGAAGTATTGAGCTAATACTTTGGCACATAGTAGGCACTTAGTAAATGGTAGAAATTGTTATATTCAATTGATCTCCAAATTCTAGTGGCTTTTCATTTAGTTTGAGTTTCTTTTTTATTACTGCCATCACTATCTTTCTAAATTTTTTTTATTTTTAAGACAATAAAACCAAACAAAATAAAACAGAATGAAGTCAATCAAAACAAAACAGTGAAAGTGATATAGGACTTCCAAAGAAGATAATAGGAAATCAACAATGGCTGTCATAATACCTCTTGTCATCTTCAAAATATGTTCATGCCATCAGGCCTAATAAAATCAAATAAAAGAGAACAGAATAAAATCAACCAAAACAAAAGAGTGACAATTATACAGGATTTCAAAACAAGATAATTGGAAATCAACAATGGCTACCATAGTATATCTTGTTTTCTTCAAAATAGCTGCTCATGCCATCAGATATAATAAAATCAAAACAAAACAGAGTAAGACCAATCAAAACATAACAATGAAAATGATGCAGGACTTTAAAACAAAATAATAGGGAATTAACAATGGCTACCACCTTCCCTTTTTAGATGTTTCTTCCCCTTTTAATTTTACAAAATCTATTGTACATTTTGGATCCCACTAACTCCTTCAGTTTTTTTTATAATAGGGAGATGACACAATGTTCACCTATGTGAGTCCAAACCATTTCACTCAAGAGCATGATCACAAGTTGTATCCATGTACCTTTAAGAGCCTCCAGATTATCCTTCTTTATAGCTGAATAGCTTTTCATTGTATAAAAAGAGCATACCTTTCTTATTCATTCTGTGGTTGATGAGCAAGCTACCCTACTTTTTTTCTGGTTCCTTGTCATATGAAGCATTGTTTTCTCTCCTTTGACTTTCAAACTATGAATTTCCTTTTGAGTTAATGTGTTTCTTGTATACATCATATTGATGGACCTTGTTTCTTGATCTACTCTGCCTGTGTTTCTTTTTATTGGTGAATCAAATCTATCTACATTAATAGTTATGGCCAACATGCACTAGTTTGTCTCTAACATGCTTTCTTCTTGCTATTGGCTCCCTACTTCCCCTACATTCAATTGTCTGCCCTGCTCGGTGATTCTGCTCTGTTGTTGTTACTGGGACTGGGTCATTTTTATTTCTCTCTAGAATATCCTTCAGTACTCTTTGGAGGGTTGGTTTAGTGATCATGAATTCCTTCAGTTGTTCTTTATCATGGAAGGATCTTATTTTTCCATCAATTTTGAAAGATAGTTTTGCAGGGTACATCAATCTGGGCTGGAGTTTGTTTTCTTTCAGAATTTGAAATATTTCACTCCCAGCTCTTCTTAGCTTAATGGTTCATGCTGTGCAGTCTCATAATTCTGATGGGTTTTTCTTTATAGATGATCAGTTTCTTTTCTCTAACATTCTTTAATATTTTGTTCTTGTGTTGCATTTCTGGGATCTTCATTATTATATGTTTGGGTATAAATTTATTTTGATTACGGCTAGTTGGAGTTCTATATACCTCACTTATCTGTATGTCAGATCCTTTTCCCATGCTTGGGAAGTTCTCAGTTATTACTTTTTGTAAATAGTCTCTTTGTGTCATTTGTGTTGATTCCTGTTTTTTTCACTGACACTTATCACTCTTAAATTATTTTTCTTTGCATTGCCTTGCAGGCATTGAATTGTTATTTCCTGGTTCCTTGTTATTTTTAAGAGATCTTTCCCTTTGCAATCGCTAGCTGCCATCCTGTCTTCAAGATCTGAAAGGTCTGAAAGTTGCTAGCTGCCTTCCTGTCTTCAAGGTCTGAAAGTCTATCTTCAGTTTCTTTCAAGCTGTTTGCCAGCTCTCAACATTTTGAATTTTCTGGGTATCTCTGAGTCTGTTTCATGCATTCCAGCTCTTCTCTATAATGTTCATTCAAGGTTTCCTTCATTCTCCTATGCTTTTCTATATCTTCTTTAGATATGCTCAGCAACCCTTTTATTATGTTTGTCATTTCTTTTTTATCTGAGATATTATTTCTGATTTGATTTCTTTTACAGCCTCATGAAGTAATTTCTTTACCTCAGTTGCCATCGTCCCAGAAATCCCAAGTGTGTGACTTTTGCTTTCTTTCTTATCCATGTATCCTGGACTTACTCTGTTTGGGCTGGAGGCCAGAGATCAACTTTTGCTTCTTTGTCTTGATATTTTCCTGGGTTCCTCCAGATGAGCGGGTTGTGGGGTCCCAGGTGCTCCTCATGTTGGCTACCTGTCCACAGTGTAGGGGGATGGGTCAGGCATGAGGGTTTCTTCTAACTCAGGTTCCTCACAAGGCAGTGGGGTGTGGTGTGGGCTTCTCTAGACATTGGCAGCTTCTCCAAGGTGTGGCTGGCTGGTTCTCCTGGCTCACACTGGCTACCCACCAGAGAGTCCTGATAGTATCTGCACCATGGGGCTGGGCTTGCCATCACTGTTTTATCCTGGATCCTAATCATCTTATCTCTATATAACTATCAGCACTTCAGAATGGAAAAGACCTGTGCTCTTGCTTCTTCTATTCCAATTTATGCTGAATATAATGGATAAAAGTACCCTCACCATTTATTGATCTACTAGATACTGGATACTACAAGAATTTTAAAGACATTATCTATAACCTTTGCAATACTTTGTTAAACTAAGGTGATTATTCTTTTTTTATGCCACATGAGGACATTGGTCTCAGAGAGCTAACTTATCCAAGATCACACAGCTGGTAATAGCAGAGTAAGGGTAAGAAACCTAGTGATTTTCTTTTATTACATCATACTTTTTTTTCTTTTGGTACTCACAACTGCACGCTTGCAAAGCAGGCACTTATGCAGCTGAGCTAAATCCCCAGCCCTACATCATATTTTTTTTATAACAGCAAACTTCAATATTTAATATTTTATCTCCCTGCTTAGAATCTTAAGTAAATAAAACAAATGAAACAGTGACTTAGGGGAAATAATGCTATAAGCCTACAAGTGTTTTTTTTTTTTCAATTACAGAACAGAATTTCTTTTACCCCAATATTTAAACATATGACAATTTGGCCATAACTTTTTTTAATTTCTCAGTTCAAATCATCTCTTCTAGTCAAGTTAAATTATTTACAACCCTCCAATGAACCATAGTCCATTCTAATCTCCAAGTTTTCATCTGTGATATTAACCCAGCTAGAACACCTTTCCCAACTACTTAGCATTCATCTAGCTAAATTATACCCAGACTATGTGATAATTAATCTTCACTGACAGCCTGCTTGCCTCGAGAGACACCTAGGAGATTAGAAAACCACACTTCTGGGTAGTTTATGGGAACATGACTTTGGGGACTATATTTGGTCATTCTTTGACCCTTCTTTGGTTCTCTTCCTGCTCTCTCTGCTTCCTGGCTGCCATGAATATAGCAGTTTTGCTGCTCCACATCCTTTAACCATGCTGTTTCTGCCTTAGAAAGCACAGATGGAAACCTCTGAAACCATGAGCAAAATAAATTTATCCTCCTTTAACTTGTGAGTGTCAGGCATTTATCAGCACTTCCTTGAGGGGCCAGTTTGATAACTAAGACCCTTGAAAAGTGTGAGATTTTACTCTGCTTGCAAGATAATAGTTTGTCTATCCACAGTTTTATGGATGCTGATAAAAGACATGAAATTCCTGGGACAGAGAAAAAGGGCAATTTTTACAAAGAGCAGCAGTAGGAGAGAGTGTTTGTATTTCCCTGTTCTTTCTCCCAGCCCTAATGCCCGCAGGACAAAGTGAAGAGGGCCGGATGAGTCCAGCTGCATAGTCAGAGAAGAGGAGCATAGCGCTTAGGAAACCTGAGTTTTATAGTGGGCAATAAGCATGCCTCCCCTTTACAGCTCTGTCTTCCAATGCTGTAAGCAAATTTGTGCTTTTCTTCCTAGGGAGACATTATTTCTATTGTTGAATGTCATTTGCCACACAAAGTTCCTTGAAAAGACAGCTGAAAATAAAGACAGTCCTCACTTCTGACCACAAGATACAAAAGTACCATGGATAATTATGTCCTAACACTGGAAGATAGTGCTTCTCTAATTTGACTGACTGATACACAAAAGTCTGAAAAAAGTTTTCATAGACCCCCCCACCCCGAGTTCACTTAAGTACTTCTATTTTAACATTATTGAAATACAAGTAAACTTTGGTGTATTTTGATTTTAGTCATAGCTGTTACACACTGGAAAAGTTATGTTCAATCAGGTTAATCAATTAAAGTTAAAGTCTAAGTTAAATTTAAATCAAAATAAGAAAACCAACCAACTTTGTATTTACAATATCAAATTTTTGTTACAGAAATTCTTGTTTTGCTGAAAACAAATTGTTAATGTAGGATGTAGTAACAAAACAACACAAGATACTTGTATCCTCTCATTTAAGAAAAATTAATTCACTTAGCATTTGCAAAATATTTTGTACAAAACAGTATTAATAACAATACTTTTTGTTTGCTCACTCAGGTTTAACATACCTTATATTTAACATACCAATATTAAAAAGCAATATTAATGCATTGCCTTACGAACTCTGCAAAGTTATATTCGTTTAAAGTTGTCAGTTCTACCGAATTACTAAAATCTGTATTAAACTGTGCATTTCTAAATTGGTTATAGATGGCATCAGTATAGGAAAATAATATCTGTTATTTTTTTTTTGGTATATTTTTAGTGGTTTTTACGATTTTTTAAATTTTATTGAAGAGTTAATGATCAGAGTGCTGACAGAATCCTATGAATACTAGACATGGGATTTCGAGAACAAGGTGATCTTACATAATGTTCTTTGTATAGACTATGTTCTCTTGATCATTAACTGAGGGTGTTTAAACTCCTGGGACTCTTTTGGTATATTTTGCCTCATGCAGAGGCTCCAAATGTCCTTTGGTGGTTCTCAGTTCCAGCACATCCTTTATATTTTATGTCCACTGGCTGTAGCCACAGGAGTGTGTTATTAGAAATTGCTATTATTGTTGCTATTATTATTGCAATGGCAAAATCTAAGAATCAACTTATTGCCTAGGGATTTAGCTCAGCAGCAAAAGCGCTTTCCTGGCAAGCTCAATCCCTGTTACAAAAAAAAAAAAAAAAAGAACCAACTTATTAAAAATATGAGAGACTAAAACATTACTCTAGAAAAAATTTTTTCAATGGTAAATTATGGCCAGACAGGTCAGATATGAGGAGAGCTGCAGACACAGCACCATTACTGATAGGAAGACTGTGGGATATGCAAGTTTAACAGTGGCCAATGCACTGTTAAACTTGCATATTTTGTACCCAGATGCAAAAATACATACAAAGTGCTATATTGTGAAAAATAAAATTAAAGCAATTTTTTTCCTATCATAATCAGTATAAAATAACATTAACATTTCTTCCTGAGAACTGAGGTTCCCCTGAGAGTTGGTCTGCACATACCCAGAGGTTCATGGACTCTGTAGCCTTAGAAACCTATTGCTCTAAAGAATCTTCAGAGCAGAATTCACTGGTCTTTCCGTGCCTTCATTTCCTTCCCAGCTATTTTCCATCCAGATTCTGTTGCTTTCTTCTTCTCAGGGCTGATGTCTAACTCTTCATACACCAAACACATGGATTTTTTCCCCTCCTGCTTTTGGTCACTTCTTGTCATTTCTGCAAGAGCACTTTTCTCAGCCTAGCACAGCCTCTTCCCCAGGGACCTTTCTCTTGGTGTCTGCCTGTGTGTGGTCAGGGTGTGTGTGTGTGTGTGAACTGCAGTGAAGTTTCTCCTCAATCAAGAGAAACTCAGGCACAAAGGCATCAGCAATTTGTTAGAAATGACTCCCCCAGCCAGAGAGGAAGCCTTCCCTTCTCACCTCCTTTTCCTTATTTGTTCCTACAGGCAAGTCTCTAAAGTCATCCTAATATACAGTGAGCTCCAGACACTGAAAAATGTTCCAGTGGGGTGGGTGAGAGTTTGTTCTATGCATTATCATTCATTCATATTGATAGTTCTTAAACTTTAAAAAAAATGTGGTAAGATATGTATAATAAAAACATAGCATGGACTTCAGCAGCATTAAATACTTTCACATTTTTGTGAAACCATCACTACCATCCATCTCCAAAACTAAACTTGGAAAACTAAAACTGCAAACTCAATAAACCTAACTCAACCTCTGTCACCTCTCCAGTGCCTGGCAATCAACCTTTTAACTTCTGTGTCTCTGCATTTGATTACTCTGAGTATCTCATATTAGTGGAATCATGCAACTTTTCTCTTTTTATTACTGCCTCTCTCATTTCTGACATAATACAACGCACACACACACACACACACACACACACACCAAATTAGCCTTAGCCAGATGCCAGCCTGTTCATGGCTCTTGAGGACCATATGGGAAGGCCCTTTAGTCTGTGTTCCTCCCCCAAAACTGTCTTCTCTGCTACTCTTGCTCACACCATGTCTACCTGTCAACAAGTTCAAATACCAACTCTATTCTTTTTGGTTTTTCAGACAAGGAGTGATGAGCTTAGACTGGAAAGAAGTAAGTACTCTTAACTGTGAGTAGTGATGTAGAAATTCTAATATTGTAGTAATTTTGTGATGAATAGTGATTCTAACCCTTTATGAGCTTGGATTAGAACTTTTGAGGATCTCATGGAAGTTAAGTATCTTTTCCTATAAAAGTTCGCAGGCAAGTGTACTTTTGCACCTAGTTTCAGGAGTCTGTAAAGCCTGGTTTGAAGCCAAGAGGGGTGACACACACCTGTAATTTCTGTACTAGGTGATCAAAGAAGGCTCAAGGCCAGTCTAGGTGACATAGCAAGTTGGAGGCCAGCTGGAATATAATGAGAACTTGTCTAAGAAAAAAAGACCTGATCTGATTTGGGTTCCCTTAAAACCAGGCCCTGGGATAGAACTTGGGTGTTGCTATTAATTTGGAAGGCAATCCTAGGTAACATGATGAAATAATTAGGAAAGGGAGTAGACCCAATAAAGGGGTGGGTTCAGGGGTATCACTGTGGACAATGGAGGCCTAGTGTCTCTGGGCCATATGAGAAAACACGAAGAACACACCTCAGAATCATTCCACTGAGGTGTGAAGAGATGGGTATTTACCTATCAGCTCTTTCCTTTTACTGGTTGAAGGTGGTGATGTTCACTCTCTGGCCATCTTGACCTGTTTTGCTGCTATGAAGCATGCTGCTGCAGCCACAGAAAACCCTCGGCAGAAGAGACAGGTGTTTGAAAAGGAGGTTTCCAAGTACAGAAGAATTGCTCACCAAAGAAGACATAATCTCTGTATCAGTCAAGGAAATGTGGATGGGCATTAACTCATTGGCTGCAGACTCCTGGAAACTCATCCATGGACCTGGGTTAAGCACCTTTAAAATACCTCTTTCTGCTTTCTTAGCCTGTAATTCTGTTGTAGCAGTGAACAGCTTGCTTGTATCCTCAGGCCTATTTCTTTGAACAGATATTTAAAGGAACCCTCTCCAAAGTGGCCCACAGCAGACACACTTGCTCTTTGCACAAGCCTACACAGCTTAATAAAGCCCCATCTGTGGGCATGATACATTACTATTATTGACTCCAAACATTCATTCAGACTGCAGTGGGAGCAAGGCCCAGCCCACTGGGCTCATTTGCTTGATTTCATAGTTCACAAGAGTGAAGCACAGAGTGGAAATCTACAAAAAGCTGAATGGAGCTGGCCTCAGTGTTACCTCAGACTGAATTCTACTATTCATTGTTTTATTTTATAATTAATGTCTATAGAGGAGGCAGTCAATTTCATTAAGCAATAAGCAACAACATGGGTGCCTAAATAATGAGATGTAATTAAAAATAATGAGCATCAGAACTTTGCATGTGCATCAGAACTTTGGATGGTAGCTTTCTTATCTCACATTATGGGTGATGAAGCAGAGCAGGAACAATGAGACCATAACTAGAATCTTGGATCCTATTGAGGGTTGAATTGTGCTCCCAAAAAAGATGTGTGACTATAAACTTATTTGGAAATGGAGATTTGGATTTTAATCCTTATAAACAGGAGAGAGAGAGAGAGAGAGAGAGAGAGAGAGAGAGAGAGAGACTCACAAAGACATTGATAAAAGACGGTTGTTGGCTACAAACCAAAGAACAAAAGAGTGCCTAAGGATATGCTTCCCTTCCTGCCCTCAGAAGGAACAAACCTGGCTGACACCTTGACCCCAGGCTTCCAGCCTCAAAACCTGAGACAATACATTTCTGTTGGTAAAGCCACCTGATTTGTGGTACTTTGTCATGGAACTCCTCAGAAACTAATATAGGTTCTAAATAGGGAAACAAACCAAAGTCCAATCTTGGGAAGGGGGATAGGATAGTGGTAGAGGATGAACATAACAAGTCTGCGGGAAGTGATGTTGAGAGTTTGAGTCATCACTGCACTGGATCACTCAAAAACCTTAAGTTCCAGTGTAGGCAATTGGTAGAGCCTGGTTTTCATTTCTCTTTTGCTGGAAACATGCTTGTTCACTTGAGGAAACAGCTCTGAAAAATTCCATGTCCCTGTCCCCTCGTGACCAGGCTATGTTGAGAGGCATGCCTGGAATTTAAGGCATCCCTTGGATTAAAAGGTTTCCCACAGTTCTCCCCACCAAAATGATTTCTCTGAGCTCAAGAACCAGGTCTTTTCCATTGTTGAATCTTCCACATAGCCATTGCCCATAGACATCTGTTGAAGAAATAAAGAAGTAGATGGATGGATGAACATGTAAAAACACTGGGTTGTTTTGATAAAAATTATCTTACACCTAGGGGATATTTATGTATTCTTTGAGCCTGAAGTGATCTTTGGGTGTGGTTTCTGAGGAAGGGCTGTTGATCAGCGGGGCCAGTGTCTGGGAAGGGTTTGCAGCTGGCTGAGCATGGTGGAAGTGTGATTAAAGTCATGTAGCCACTTTTCATTCATGCACATGCATGGTTGGTGTGCCGTAGTGCTCCACGCACTGGGCTAGGTGTTGGGGATACAAAGTTGGGAAACTGCAACTCACTGATGGCTTTCCAGGCTGGTGGAGGGAACAACTTATAAAAAAAAAAGGGCAAAGGATGCATTCTCAAAGATATTTGCTGCATCATTATTTATAATAAAGTTAGATAAAATCTCAATGCCTTTCTATGGCTACATGATTAAATATACCGTGGAGTCATAATTTGATGAAATACTATGCAGAAAAATTTTAAAAGCAGTAAAAATAAAGATATTAGACACTGTTTCAGTTAAGATCTGTTTAGGCTATGAATGATAGTGAATTTGAAATTAGGGTGGCTATGACTCAGAAATACTAAAACTAGAGTAGCCCAAAGAGATATATTTTTTCCCCTTTTCTGTAAATAAAAGCCAGAGGCAAGTATGTTGCTAGGATGGCTCTGTAAAGTATCAAGTTAGTTCCTTCTCTTGCTGGTCCTTTGTGATCCAAGGGCTGGTACTACAGCCCCAGTCATCACACCTGCATTCTAGGCAACAGGGAGAAACAAATGATAAAGTTTGCTTTCTTTTTTAGGTACTTTCCAGAAGTCACATATGACACGTTTCATTTCATTGGTACTATCCAGTGTTCAGGTGAGTTCAGAATCAGCACTATGAGCATTAGCAAGTAAAAGATTAGCTATGTCAAACAGTCCATAGACTGTGAGGGAGGGGCTGCAGGACTGTCAGAGAGGCATCACCAATTGGTCATTTTGCAAAGCCAAGTGTAGTCAGCTGTAGAAATGAGGTGGTGAGGGGAAGCTGACAGATCTACAGGAAATAGCTGTCACTTCTAGGGGTTCTCTCTAACACCAAAGAGGGGTGGGCCAGTGGCAACTGGTGGTCAGCAGGGCTGGTAGGCAGGGCAAGAAAGCTGGACAGGCAATGGAGAGCATGAATTATAGCTAAAAACTCATATACCTATGCATGCATCTGTCATCACATTAGAGAGGAGAATAACCATCAAGCAATAGCAGTCACTAACTTCCTTTGCCTTCTAAATTTCATAAACTCCCTTTTTTTGGCAACTATAACCTAGAACCCTGAATGAAATATAATTCTGAAAATTGTAACCTCTAATTTAATAATCTGCAATTTGTTACCCAATTTTCAAATAAAGATGCAGCTGAAAAAATCTAAACTCTCCCAGAAGAGGAAAAACAAAGGTGATATTCAATACTCTTTCAGTTGAATTATATTCCTCTTGGT
Organism: Hydrochoerus hydrochaeris; assembly: GCA_004027455.1. Taxonomy (NCBI): domain Eukaryota; kingdom Metazoa; phylum Chordata; class Mammalia; order Rodentia; family Hydrochaeridae; genus Hydrochoerus; species Hydrochoerus hydrochaeris. The sequence goes on along the minus strand of PVLA01004407.1, from coordinate 94,290 downwards.
GGCCTATAATTTAAACAGTGCAATCTAAGGTTAACCACTATCAGGACATATCTTATATAGCTGGAGAATTAAATATGGAAAAATAAAAGTATATTGATTAACATACAAGATATTATCCATATGTCCATATCAAAATGAGGAAGAAACTGTCATAAATACTACAATTGGTTATGTGGCCTTAGCTGTTATTTATTACTTCTCTCTTTCACTACCTATTCTATATTTCTTTTCATTAGCAAATAGGCTATTTTGCATGATGGGGAAATCCAAACCTTCATTCCAGAAGGGTCTGGGCCATTAGTGATCCCATGTTGGACTGTCATAGGGCACAGGAGGGCTAAGAGACAGCCTGAAGGATCTCCTACCTTCCGGATATACTTCTCTCTGTCTCTAAGACTCTCGATGGTCAGGATCAATCATCCCAGCTAGTAAGTACAGGAATCTGTGTTCTTTTGCTTACTTCTTTGTTCTGGGAATGATGAAATGACTTAAGGAAATTTCAGATTTCACTTAAGGAAAAGCAATTAAATTTACCACCAGAATAATTTCTTCCTAAAGAATTTAAGATGTTTGAAGCAACAGAGCTCAAAGTTGTGCAGGCAAAACCACAAACTTTTACTAATGGATCACTGGGGATAATAGAGGGGAGCCTTTTCTACGTCTAGCCCCTGATTCAAGGACACATATGTCTGGCTGTAGAACAAACATGGCCATACATTGGTTGATATTTTAGAGTCTATCTCATATCTTGATGGATGTTACCTTGCTCTAACATTTCACTGGCTCCTCAAAGACCATCTCACCATGCTCAGGCCAGTTGCTTCAGGAACTTCATAAAACCAGTGTATTGAATGAGCATAAGCTCATTGATTTGCTTGATTTGCTTTAAAATGAATTCTTTGGCCAGAGACAATAATGTATAGGGTACAATGGTAATGAACAAGGCATTCTATTAGTTTCATAGACAAATCTATAGGCAGAATACAGCATCACTGTATAAACTGATGGGAATTTCAGGGACTGGTGCCACAATAGGGTTCAGTGTTGGGAGATTTGATGCTCAATATTGACTGTATTGGCTTTAATATAAGGCAGCCCATGTATAACCTCTGTTGCTGCTTTGGTCACCCTTTGAAACCCTTTGTGTTACATGTAAATAGGTTAGAAGAGCAATGTCAAATAAGTTATATAGGTTACCCTCCAGAACCCAAGAAGGCCACTAACCTTCTTGTTTCTTAGGGGTGAGGGGGTCCAGATTCAGCAACTTGTTTTTCATTTTGGAAAGAGAATTTTGATTCATAGCTAGACAACTAGACACCTGAGAATTCTGCTTAGGTGGAAGAATTCTGAATTTTTGCTGTATATTTTCCATCCTCTGGCACACACATCATTATAACCAAAAGTCCATTAGAGTTCACCCATGATTATACACCCTATGGGTTTGAAAAGAATGTATAACAATACGCATTCACCAGTATTATCCTCTACATTCTGACCATTCATCCTTCCCTTCCCCTAGCTACCATCAGCCACTGATCTTTTAATATTTCCATAGTTTTGCCTTTTGCAAAGTGTCATTTTTGGCTTTTTTCATTTAGTGATATATATTTACATTTCCCCTATATCTTTTCATGATTTGATGGCTCACTTCTTAGCATCAAATAACATTCTATTATTTGAACGTATCATAGTTTATTTGTCTATTCACTTACTAAGTTTTGGTTCCAAGTTCTGCCAGTTGCTTGGTTCCAAGTTTTGGCACTGGATAAAATTGCTGTAGAAGACTGCATGGGCACCTCTGCTTGAACGCAGAATAATTGCTGCAACGTTAGTTAAATTGCATACACTGATATGTACAGAGCTGGCTGTGGTATTTCCTTCGCTCTTCAATTGGCTCTAAGTGATGCAAATAAGGCCAGCCAAAGTTCTGGTATGTAATCCCAGAGGCCAACCTGACAGTTTCCTATTTCCTCTCATAGTGCTCTCCGTAACAGATTGAAGCACAGAGTCATTCAGCTCCAGGAATGACAGCTGGGTACAGCCTCAAAGTAAGAGGCTATGACTACTCATATCAGAAACTGAAACAATGGCCTCCTAAATTCATTCATATGCTATCCCAGTCTAGTTATGCAGACTGGTCTTTCTGCATATCTCCATGCATATTACAAAGATGCTTTTCTCTCTGCCTGGATAGTCAGCTCAAGTTACTCATGTAGTTCCTGCCATCTTCCCCGTCATTCATCCTTGAGTCACTCCCTTCTTCACAAGATAATAAATTCTGGGAGAGGTCTTGGATCAAAGCTTTTGTCTGCATAGCTTCACTTGCATCAGGCTTAGGACCCCTTGGTTACCCTTAACTTTGAATATGTCTTGGTGTCTTTACTCTCACTGAGTTGCTTTGGAGATGGTAGATTGGAATTAACCTGCTGGGACCCCAATAACATTTCAGTGAGATTACAGATATAACTTTCTGAATTGTGAGGAAGAGTAGAAAAGGGATTATAATACTTAGATTATAATATTCAACATTTGGATTACTATAATTGCTATAAACATCCCTGTGCAGATTATAGGAAACAGATAAACTGTGGAAAAGAGAAGGGGATCTGGAAATGGGAAGAGATGGGATGAAAATGAGGGGAAGGGGAAATAAAAAGGACCACAGTGGGATTTATATAGGTACCAGTACCCCATGATGGATATACTCATTATGTATTGCAAATATATGCTAAGAAAGTTTTTTAACAGTCTTCAACTTCTTTCAGTGAATGCCAATGAGTGCAATTGCTACATAAAATGTTTAGTTTTGTAAAAAAAAAAAAAAAAAAAAGATACTGTATGCTATTGTGGCTGCATCACTTTGCAGTTGGACCAGCAATGAATGAGTATTTCTGTGACTCCACATCTTCTCCAGCATTTAATGTAGTTAGTGTTTGGAATGTTGGCCATTCCAGCAGGTATATTGTGTTTTTAAAAAGGCCATTACTGGTTATATATTGGTTGATCTTCTCTACTATTATTTAACAGGAGAAATACTTAACTTTCCACTCCTATAGTTTATGCATGGACAGATCTCTCTAAACAATTTTGACTCCTTTCCCCATTCCTCATTCCTCTCCATAAGATAAATGTGTTTGTCTGTTTCTCATTATGGTATTTTATACATTTTTTATGGTGCCAAGGGTTAAGCCCAGGCCCTACACATGATAGCCATATGCCCTATATTGAGCTACATATTAGGTCATCTTACAATATTTTAAAATATACCTATCATTATAGAGGACCAGATAATAAGGATTGAGGCCTAACTGACGTACTCTGTGAGCATAAAGAAGAAAAGTGGCAAGCTGTGCTTCTTTGGTGGTGTGAAGCCGTGCTGGCACATTGCAAGTTCCAGGGAAGTGTCAACACAGCTGACTTCCAGTTGTTCACCTGGGTATGTACTATAACTAATAGGAGGCAACTGAATCTCGCACTACTTGTGTATCAGATAAAAGCAAGGTGAGCCAAATACTCATGGCTCTTTGTCCACTTGAGAAAAGAGCCCCCAAGCCCCTGCATTCTAACCCTATGTCTTTTTTCTTTCATCCTTATTCACCCAGCCTGTACAGTGACAAACTCATAGGCTGATTTCCTGTGTACCTTATTTAAAAATCAAACATCCTTGTGGTACAGTTTCAAGGCAATTTTCTGATCAAAGAAAACAAATCTGGCATCGAAAAACTCACCATATTTGCTTGTTGCTTGAGAGCACATTAGAACACACCTTTCAACATTCCTTTTATGTCTGGTTCACTTTCGGCATGTACTACAGCAACCCCTGCAACTTCTTTTCTTAACATGCCCAAACTTCTCCCACAGTCCTAACTTGAGTTTCTCTTATTTCCCTCTCCCTCCATTTGTCTTTCTTACATTGCAACATAAAATTCTCACACAATGGACAATCTGGAAAGGTAGGACCTTCCTTAGAGCAGGGATTGGAGAACAAATGGGGAAGGTAGAGGTAGAAACTTAGGTGTAAAACCTGGAACAATTGCATGCCTAATAATTTTCCTCCTGACACATTCATATGCACAGATTGGAAAAGTATGTATGTATGTTTATAGTGAGAGTTATGTAAAGTTTTCTGTGTTGTTGAAACTCTCTGGGTATCAGTTTCCTTATACATAAAAGGGCAGTGGAAAATAGTATCTGTTTCTTGATGCATTTTGTTTGTTTGTTTTTTGAGATAGGGTCTTGCTATACAGTTCAGGCTGGCCATGACTTGACTTTGTAGTTCAGGCTGGCCTCAAACTTGCAATGATCCTCCTGCCTCAGCCTCTTGAATGCTGGGATTACAGGCACGCACCACCACACCTGGCTCTTGTTGTGGTCTCTCTCTCTCTCTCTCTCTCTCTCTCTCACACACTCTTTTTTGGTACTGGGGATTGAACTTAGGACTTTGCACTTGCCAGGCAGGAACTGTGCTGCTGAGCTATATTCCTGGCCCCTTCTTGGTGTGGTCATGATGTTTAAAAAAGTCCTTACTTTGGTGTGGAATCTGAAAAGTTGCTCTCTATATTAATCAACTTTCCTGTGACCTGAACAAAATACCTGTCAACTGTAAATTAAAGAGGTTTATTTTGGCCCACAGTTTCACTTGGTTCAATCTGTGATTGGCTGGGTTTAAAGCAGAAATAGCATGGCACAATGACATGGTGGAGAAAAGCCTCTCACTCCATGGTAACCAGGAGGCAAAATGAGAAAGGGGAGGACCCAGGGACAAGAATGCACTCTTCTGGAGCATTGTTAGAACAATCAGGCTTTACTACTGAGCACATGAGACTTTTGGGGGACATTTTTGATCCAAATATTCTTCCCCTAAACCCTAAAAGATTCATGTCCATCTCATTATACAAATTTCACTTAGTCTATCTCTAACAGTTGCCAAATTCTTAACAATTTCAGCACTGATGAAAAGTGCAAGTCTCCTTTGAGACTGAAGGCAAACTCTTAGTTGTAAGGCCCTATGAAAATCAGAAAGAAAGTTAAATATTTCCAATCTACAATGTCACAAGGTGAACATTCCCATTCCAAAAGGAAAAATAGGGGGATAGAAAGGAATTTTACCAAACCTAGACTGAAAACCAGTAGGGTAAATAGTAAATCTTTTGACTCACCAGCACTTGAAGCAAGTCATGGTGAGATAAGAACTTCAAAGAGCTTGGATGGTCTTGCTTCTACGGCTTTGCTGGTTGCAGCCCACATGGCCTCTGTCTTGGGCAGACCCCACTTACTGTTTATAGATTTTCTCAGCAGATTTTCCACATTTCTGTCATCTCAGACTTCCTGGGGTCTTCACTGCAGCTTTGGATTCACTCCCACAGGTTCACACAGTGCCCTCTCAGGGGCACCCTGCTGGTTCCTAGGCTTTTCTCTGAAATCTGAGTAGAAGTTTCCATGGTCCCCATATCCCTTGTATTCTTCAAGCCTGAAAAGCATCACCATGTGGATAATAGCAGTCTGCTGCTGACACAAGCAGTGGGCTAGCCCCCTTGGATCATGGCTTCACAGGCCTCTGAGTCCCTGGATAGCTGAACTCAGGGAAAAAATACACATCTAGGAACCTTTGAAAGAACAGGGCACCCAAGGACTCTCTTCTCAGAACAGTCTTTTAAAGGAATTTATCACTTTAGATCCAGCCCCTTGAGTCTGAAAAGGGTGGGGCCTGACCAATTTTTTTTTGTCTTTTTTGAGACAGGGTCTCACTATGCAGTTCAGGCTGGCCTTGAGCTCACTTTGTAGTCCAGGCTGGTCTCAAACTCACAATGATCCTCCTGCCTCAGCCTCCTGAGTGCTGGGATTACAGGCATGAGCCACCATGCCCGGCTGGTCTGACCAATTTTTGAGGTGTTTTGAAGCCATTTTTCTATTGTCCAAATACAAATCACCTGGCTTCTTTTTAATGCTCATCTTTTCAGCTCTCATTGGCCTCAACTTTACAGGGTTTTTCCCCCACCCCCGTGGCTACCAGGAAGTGTCCTCACACCATTCAGCTTTTTACTTCTCATTCTTACTATAAATCTCTCTAAAAGCAGCCACTGCTACCCATTAATATTTTGAAATTTCCCATCAGACTAATCAGTTTTTCACCTTTAAATTCAGACTCACACAGTCTTAGGGTATAGACAAAATGTAGATAAATTATTTTCCAGAATGAAACATGAATGTCCTCTAGTCCAGTTTCCAATAGAGTCCTTTTTCCCAACTGAAACTGCTGCGTCCTAATCCATCCACGCCTTGTGACAAGGTCCATGGATGGAGGAGAGCGCTTCAAGGAATCGCTTCTCTAGGAAAAGGATACCGCATGTGGGAATTGGGCGCGAGGATCTTGTAATGTTTTGTACTGATAATTGTAATTTGTGTAATTCACATATATGTATTTTCATGTAATACTCAATATGAAATCAAAAATAGAAACTCCAGAGGAGTTACTAGAAACCCTCTAGATAACTTTGTGAAAACTAATTGTGAAATTTTACCTTCTGTGAGTAGTATGAGAGAGTTTATACAAAAGCTTTAAATGAAAGAGCTCATGGGGGAGGATTTACAAAATTCCTATGAGACAACTGCCCTGAGACATTGGACAGGCAGCCAGAGACGGGCAACTAGGACACATATGTTACACCACTGGCTGCCTAAGACAGGCACAGGACCAATTGCTGTCCTGCAGACCCATGACGGGTAAGGCCTGGTTGGGTTCATATGAAGAGTCCTTGACCCAAGACAGGCGCTGTCCTCACAGGGCCTGCCATACTCTTATAAAGTGATAAGGGAGGAGATGTAGGGGGCGGCGTGATAGCTTCACAGCTGCCGCTCCATCTCTCCCTCCTGTGGGCATCCCGGTGCGTCTGCTTACATTTCCCAAGCTAATTAAGTAACAAGATTAAAGTGTAACAAAGGTGAAAAAAGTTAATTAACACGTATTGTTTAAGATTATCCCTGCCTGGCCCTAAGCCTGGGACACTTGCTGCTTGGGGTTTAAGTTACTGCCAAAAGTTAGCAAATATATACTCCAGCTTCTGAAAAATAAAATAGATTCAGATTCACTCACAGACGGGTGTGCAGTGTCTTCTGTCTCTCACTCGCCTACTCCCTGACCACCTTTGGGACCCCTGAGCCCTGCCGCAGCTGGACTCCGGCATGAAACCTCTTGAACCTGGCCTTTATAGCTGACATTCCTATCAGCATTTTAGGAATAAAGCTCAGCTTTCAGTATTCTAAAGCTTCTCTACCTCCACTTCTCTAAACTCTACCTCCACTTTTCCAAACTCCTCCCCCAAAAAGTTCCAAAGGATTCTAGATCATGTGGTCAGTTACAATCACAGTAACGACTGTAGTCTTGGTATCAGTTTCCTCTATTAGTCGGCTTTCACATTGCTGGGACAAAATACCCAACATCTGTAAATTCAAGGTGAAGGGTTTATTTTGGTTCATGGTTTCTGATGGGTCACTCCTTGGTCAGCTGGTTCCAAGGCAGAAACACCATGGCAGAACAGCATGATGGAGGGAAGTGACCACCTCTTGATGCCCAGGAAGCAGAATGAGAAAGGGGAGGAGCCAGAGACAAAGGTATGCCTGATCAGGTCACATCCCCAGTAACACACCTCTTGTGACCCAGCTCCAATTCTGAACACATGACTCTTCACGGGAAGACATTTTTTATCCAAACTCATGTCAGTCTCATATGTGTTGAGAGTAGAATGGTGCATACCAGAGGGCATAGAATGTAGAGGAGCTAGTGAAGAAAGATTGGTTCATAGGTATTAAGTTATAATTAGATAAGAAAAATAAATTTTGCTGTTTTATTGCACTGTAGGGTGGTTACATATAATATACTACTGTATATTTCAGGAAAGGTAGAAGACAGGATTATTAATATTTTCACCACAAAGAAATGGCAAATGTTTAATAAGATAGATAGCTTACCCTGATTTAAATAGATGTATACACATATCAAAATATTACATGGTACTCCATAAATAGGTATAATTCTTAAGTGTCAATTTAAAAATGTATAAAAATTGAGATCATACTTAGTAAGCATTTGAGAATAGCACTGGTATGTACAATGTCTGTGTACATGTTATTAACTATTACCATTTTGTAGTAGTAGTTAACATACATGTGTTCATAGCAGTGCTGTAAAGATACAACTTACACTGCTTTGTGGGCAATAGGCAATCCATTTTAAGCAAAGTCCTAGATGATAACATAAGAAAATATTAGTATAATAATGTTGGCAGTGAAAGACAAAATGAAATTTTACACTTTCCTCTTTCAGGACTTATTCACTTAAACTCTGATACAATTATAATATACTTTTTCCTATCAGTTAAAAAACTGGTATGATCATCTTTCCCCCAATTTAACAATGGACAACTTGTACTAAATATTTACAACATACTGGAAACTGCTAAAAAGTTCATCTGTAGTAATTTATTAACTTTGACCTCTCTCTCTCTCTCTCTCTCTCTGGTATGAGGGATCAAACTCATGGCTGCGTGCTTGCAAGGCAGGTGCTTGTGCCACTGAGCTAAATCCCCAGTCCCTTATTTCCCTTCTCTTTGATTCACTGTTATCTATCCTGGCGGTCCACACGGCCTGGAATATAATAGGTATTCCTATTCTTTCTGAATGGATGGAAATAATAATTAAACCTTACTTGTCTTCATTTAGTTCCTGGATCTTATATATAAAATAAGTTTCTAAAAGGAAGAAGGAGAGGCGAGACAACACTGCAGTCCTGAGGCACAAAGGTACAAGCTGCCATGGAACCCATGAGGGTGAATATCCACGGTCTCAGAGGAGATCATTCCACGTGCTTAGCCATTAGTAGGAGAAAGGAGCCAGAGTTGCCGTTCTGCTTTCTTTGTGCTACCTGTGTTTTGAGGACTGGTACTGACCTGGGCCAGGTGAGCCATTAAGATGTAGGCACACACAGCCTTGGCTATCATCATCCAAAAACCTTAGGAGAAGGAAGGGTTCAGAGGTCAGGGCCAGCCACATTACAACCCTAGGCTTGTCCATGAGGCCAGATGATTGCCATCCCTCATGCAGCCACTTAGTGGTTCTCAGCATAGTCACAACTCTCGGTAAGCTGGAATACAAGTGCATGGGTGCTGAGGCCAGCCATTAGCATATTTATCTACTACTGCATTTTAAAGAAACAAATGCTCTTTTCAAGAGGTTTCACTAATACAATAATTCTCAGAATGTGCTTGATGCAGCAATAGGATATCACCTAGGATGTTATTAGAAATAAAAATCCTCACCTGAGCTCCTCTAAACTGACTCAGACTCCAGGCTTTATGAAGCTTCCCAGCGATTCTTATCCAGCTCAAAGAGCCACTTTGCAAAGAGATTAAGTGCTGATGAATTGTACTGGATATAGAAAGCAACAGTTGGAAGGGAGGGCACCAGCAATGTTAAGGGTCTCTTCCCAGCTGACCTTGTTATGAATGGCTATAGCCCATTGGATAATTCTCAAAACAGCAATTTATGATTGAGGCTTGAGATTTAAGTGAAAGGAAAGAAGCCACAGACTCTAGTAATCCGTTTAAATGGATTAGAAGGGGCTGATTTTATGTCAAAAATCTTGGCTGGAAAAAATTTGTCACTGTTTGCATATCTTATAGAGCTGCTATAAAGATTAAAACTGAGAAAATTTTTATGAATGTGCTTGGCAAACAAAAAACTATGCAAATGTTAGTGCAAGGTTACTGAGGGTTTGGCAAAGGAGAATGAAGAATGTGTATGATGATACAGATTATGAAAAAAATAAGCCAGAGGTCTTCATTCATTCAACTACTATTTTTTAGACACAGAATATTTATTAAGTGTCAAGTATTTAGAATAAAATGTGGAACAAAACAAGACATGGCCCTTACTTTCATGAAGTTTAAACCTAATAGAGGAGAAGATACTTATCACATAATTTCATAAGCTAGTATCTAATTAATAAACTGGGAAAAGTGTTCTGAAGCAAAAGAATACAGTCTCGTGACAGCACCTAATGGGAATCTACTCTAGGTTGGTGAAGAGAGGATCACAGGAGAAAAAGAGAGATCTGAGACAACTCCCACCCAAGCTCTGCTCCAACTGAGATGCAAAAGGTGATTAAAGGCAAGTCAGATCATGACGGAGGATGAGGGGTTGGGGGGTGGGAATCCTACAGACAGAGCAAAGAGCATCAAGAAGCCCTGTGGAGGGAGGTAGAAAGTTGCCTTTGAACAACTAAAAACAGGCCAGTGTGGTTGTACTGGTGAGCATATGGGTGGGGATGGGTAAGAAAACCCGTAATGCAGAGCGGAGAGCAAACAATGCAGGCCTGACCCCCGTAGTGTGTGTCGGTTAGAGCTCATCTCCAAGTGCCTGAGTCCAACTGCAGTGAGCGCAGATGCATTAGGGTTTTGTTGCTTCATATAGAGGCCTAGATGGGGAAAGTCAAGGCTCCTCCAACCCTAACGCTAACCCAGGCCTCTGTCCTTTTTCGGCCTTACCGACTCTGCTTTAGCTTCCTTCCTCAGTCTCAAACCAAAGGCTTGGTTGTTCTTTTCAGTGACAACCACATTCTAAGCACAAAAAACCAAAAATGTCAATGATAAAAGGACGAACCTTGTTATTTCACTTAAAAACTTTTCTTTATACCTCATAGGTTATTCCTCTCTGTGGAAATGTATTTGTGTGTGTGTTTCTAAGAAACATTGCCATTTCAATAATTAAGATTTTTTGGTGTGCGAGGAACATGGAGACAATGGATACTGTGGAAAGGCAGTCTTTGCCACATCATTTAAAGAATTGGTATCATTTTCCCCCCTTTATCAAATAGAAATCACTGGCAAGTTTTAAGGATGGATACCACATACCTGGTTACTATGTGTAGGAAAGAATGGGATTGAGAAAGCAGAGTTAATTTGGAGGAAGCTGAGGAGATACAGGCAGCATAGACTAAGGTGATGAATTTACAAATATGGGAGTTAAGATGACTTTCAGCGACTTTTAGGAAGTAAAAGGGATAGGCCTTGGTAATGGAGTAGGAATAGCGAGTGAAAGAGAAAAAGACTTTATGAATGACAGCTGCTGGATGAATAATGGTGTCGTTCACTGAAGTAGGGGGCAAAGAAAGAGAAGCAGGTTTGCTCAGGAAGATGATGAATTTGGTCTTGGACAAGTTGACAAAAAATGTTTTCCAAATGGAGATTTAGTAAATAAACAAACAGTTGAGTACCTGAGTCTACAATACATAAGAGGAGTCTGTGATGGAGATAAAATTCACGTCACATAATTGATATCATTATTGCCTAGAGAAGGTGCAGAACGCAAGCAGAAGGCCTAGGACTGAGAGTTGAAGAACTTCACAAATTAATAGAAAGAGGACAGGTTGAAGCCAGAAGTGGATAAAAAAGACTATCCAGTGGAAGGAAAATTAAAATGTCATGTCCCAGAGCCAAGGACACTCAGCAAGAAAGACCATGTGCAATGTCAAGTGAGGAGTAAATGAGATGAAGACTAAGAAAGTCTTTGGGATTTAAAAACATGGGGACCATTGAAGATCTGACTGAGTGACCTTTGGTTGAATGTTGAGAAAGAAGTCAGACTGGTCTAAGGAGCCAGTTGGAGATGAGAAATTAGCAGCCAGCAGCAGGTAAAGAACAGGATGAAGTGGCTGCAAGTGGGGAAATATGACCCTGAGGGTTTTTTTTTTTTAAATATGAGAAGGCCTAGAATAGGCTTAAATGCTGAGGGGAAGGATATCTTTGAGAGGAGTGAAAGGTTAATCAATAACTCTAAGGCTTTGCGGAAGGTGAAAGCCTATGGGATTCAAAGCATAGGTAATGGGGTGACTCTAAAAAGGGTAATCAAGCATAGCTAGGAATTTGGGGCCAGAAAAGAGGATATAGCAGTTCAAGTTGACAATCTGTTGAATTTCCCCTCTCCAAAGTAATCACTTTGGGGAAACCAAAGTCATGTAGGCATTACAATCTTTAGAAAGTGCATAGATTACATTAAGTTTGTCATGAAGTGTTAAGGGCTTTTCTAACCTCTGTCTCTCTCTGTCTCTGTCTGTGTGTCTGTGTCTGTCTGTCTATTTGTCTGTCTCTCTCTGATATCTAATTCAATAAGACCTTGAGAAAATACAGTAGTAGGAGTTAGAACTTACTGAACTTTCACTTAATTATGTGATCCTTATCACGTCCCTGTGAATGCTGGTAGACTGAACTCTAGAAATGAGGAAACTGAGGTCAGAGGGATGAAATAAGTGGCCGGAGGTCACTCATTATTCCAGGGTAAAGATAAGATTTAATGTTTTATCTGAGGAACAAGTTCTGGTGACTCACTGTACAGCATGGTGATTTCACAAATATCAATGCACTGCATATTTCCAAATGGCTAAATGTATTTTAAATAATCTTACCACACATAAATGTTAAGTGTGTGAGGGGAGGGAGATAGTAATGAGCCTGATTAGCTGCCTGTGGAAGCAAGTTTATTCACTGCTATTCAGGACTATGCAGCTCATCAGAAAAGGTGCTGACAGACAAATCAATTCAGGCACAGACTGTCTCAGACAGGAGGCAGGTGTAAGATTCACATCTGTACTTGTGGCTTGGTGGTTACAGTATCATTCCCTAGTGAAAGGTTTTCTCTTTGTGAAATGTCACTGAGCAAACGGAAACATTATAAAATAGACAAGAAAATCGAGAAAAGTGAAATGAAATGTCCCCAAGCAGGAAGCAAGTTTATTTATGGTTAATCTGGACAAACAGCACACAGGTGTCTATATGACCTTCAAATACACGAGCACATATGTAGCTCTCCAAGTTGCTGTCCTGGGATTTCCAATCATTTTTGTGTGCCTAAGGACAAATTTCTTATGGGACAGAAAGGTAATGTCTGTTTCAACCTCACCACAAAATACTTCATTTTCTTCTGTCCCATGATCTTTTCAGAGTTTTATTTCAAAGAAATGTTACACATAACCAAGTAATAACCAGAACCAGTGGTTTTTCCTAGTGGCAGAGTCTTGGGTCCATTTCAATGAGCTTTAGTGAAATTTGATCAGTGGGTGAAAGTTACCAGGATGTGTGCCTGAGTGAGTTCACTTCCTTTTCTTTAAGCTCTAGCAATTTCACCAGCAAAGTGGAGCATGGTCTGTGGTGGGATCTCCCTGGGACCCTCAGGAGTGCTTTTTTTCAAGGAGAATGTAAGGAACCAAGGAACCTCTAGGTTGGGGATTTTCCATCACCGCTGCTTGAAACCTAGTAAATGTTTTTCATTCTCTCTTCTTTATCCCTTCCATGCCACCCAGAAAGAAAAACTTTCCCCAAATCTATAAACTCTGAAACTATTTAAAGAGATAGCAGAAATAGCATTTTTGTTGAAGGTCTTTTTTTTTTCACTTCAGTCTCTTTGTTGGAAGGAATTCATGGCCTCTGCAAGTTAAATTAAGAAAGTTTGGAAGCTGTGTAATTACTCAAGATGTGTTTTGAAATCCCACCAGGCTAGAAATTTAAGTCAATAAAGAGCAAATTATAATGAACATCTTATTTGCTTTCTCCACTGAGGTCACAGAGGGGCTGTAGAATATACAATTCCTTGGCTATCATTTGTTGTTAATCTTATGAACTTCTTCCCAGTTTGCTCTTCAGTTTATATTATTGGAGAGGCAGGATCTAGATCCAGGGAGATTGATTCTCCTAGCTTCTTGCCTCATAATAATTTTAGAGCAATTTTTGGTTTGTTGATTTCACTTTTTCCAAAGCCTTACCATCTCTTTCTATGAAATTGAAATTTAATCAAAAAGAAGTATATTTTGAAATGAGGCTTGTAGAAGAAAACCAGGACTACAGTGCTATTTTTGATTATACTTATATACACAATAGGGAGAGAAGTCAAGATGGCCAATTAGTGAACAACAAAATACAAAGCCTCCTGGGAGAAACAACTCATATGCCAGAATAAAACACCCTGGAGAGACCCAGACAGAGGGAGATGGATCCTCTTGACATAGGAACAAATTAAAATGTAAAAAAGCTCATCAAATACATCGGGACTATAACTGAAACAGCTAAAAATTACGGGACACACCATTTTCGCGGTGACCCGCCAAGTTTGCACCAGCTTGAATCTGTGCCAGCAGGCAGAGCTGCCCAAACTCATTCCCACCACCACTCACAGGAAGCACAGCAACACTGAAGTCAGGGGTTGGTGAGCCCAACCGAGAGCAGAGCCGGCAAAGGGACCTTCATTAATCCATGGTCAGTGCTGGAAATGAGACCCCCCCCACAGGAAGGGTGGGACCAAATGGGGACAGTGACTTCAGTTGGTTCCTCCCTCCCCGGAGCAGATTTGTGAGATTTGCTTGGACTGGGCTGTACCCCTGGCCGGGACCCAATGAGCTGTCCCAAATTGATTCCCTGCACCTAGCATGCACTAACCGGGTGAAGGCCCCTGAAGTTTGGCTGGCCCGGTGGGGAGGGGCAGGCATAGGCAGCCACTGCTTACACCTCAGTGACAAGAGCAGGCAGGAGAGGGCGGCGGTCCCTCACCAGCATGCTTTTGAGGAAACGTGGCTAACAGGGAAAGGGGCTGGGACCTGCACTGTAACCTGTGTGGAGGAAGCCAGGGCCATGACAGGAGAGAGAGGCAGGAGGAAGCCCCCAGCCCAGAACCCTGAAAGCATTGATCCAGTAGAGGGAAAAACAAGGAAGACTGAGGGCGGCAAACATGCAACATCAGACATGGCTTTGATGGACATTAAGAGATATCTTTGGGACCTTGTAGATGAGCTCAAAACTGAAATATTAAATCAGGTAAAGCAAGATATGAGTAGAGTAATAAAAGAAATGCTCTCAGGAAGCATCTCTCAGGAAGCATCTCTCAGGAAGCTATAGATGGAAGAAGGGAGGAACACAAAAAAAGGAGAGAAACATTCGATAAACAATATAAAGAAAATATATAATACAGGAAGCAGATTCAAAGAAACTACCAGGAAATTAAAAACTCCATTGAAAGCTGGCAAAACACCTTAAAGGAAACTAAGGATAGACTATCAAAACTTGAAGACAAGTTTGCAATGTGTGATCATGAAAGGAAAGATCTCTTAAAAATAACAAGGAAACAGTCAGTAACAATACAAAGGCTAGAAGATGACAAGAGAATCTATAATTTAAGAATAAGAAATGTGAACAAAGAAGCAGGAATACATACAGGCAAATTACAAAGGCTATTCACGGAAATAAATAAGGAAAACTTCCCAAGCATGGGAAAAGAAAATGACATTTGGTTATGTGAGGCATACAGAACTCCAGCCACATACAACCAAAACAGAGCTAAAAGTGGTCAGAGAAAAGAAACAGATTACCTGTAAAGGTAAGCCCATCAGGATCACGGCTGACTTCTCCACACAGACCATCAGATCAAGAAGAGCTTGGAGTGAAGTATTCCAAGCCCTGAAAGAAAATAACCTCCAGCCCAGATTGATGTATCCTGCAAAACTGTCACTAGAAATTAATGGAGAAACAAGATGCTTCCATGACAAAGAGGAACTGGGGGAGTTTGTGACCACCAATCCAACTCTACAGAGAATACTGAAGGACATTCTAGAGAGAGAGAAAAAAAATACCAGGATTTTAGGAACAGTGGCAGAAAGGCCTCAGTAAGTGGGGCAGGCAGTAGAATGAAGGAGAAAACTAGACAAACAAAGGCAGAAAAATGGCATAGCAGAAATGAGGCAGAGAAGAATAACTAGAATCTCTAACATAGATGGCCTTCATACAGTATATTGTTAATGGTGCACCAGAATTTAAAACCCATATTACTCACACTACTCTGCTTAGATGTATTATATTCTGTTCCAGTCATTCTACCTGAACTAGGTTTGAGGGCACAGACAGTAATCCCAAACATAATAGGATATAGTATGGTAATCATCCTTAATTTCCTATTAACTTAATCTAAAGCTCTATAAAACCTGCACTGTTTTACCAAGACTGATTGTAATAGAATCTGGTTTGTTAGATTGCTGTTTTGTATTGATAGATTTTATTCAAAGCTGTTATGATTGATAGTATCAAGTCTGAGAGTATAGGCAACTGCACTGAAGATGACAAGATTCACTAGCATATCCATTCTGGTTTGATTATTACCTGCCTTTGAAGTTTTATACTGTAAACAATATTTAATTTTTACTAATATTGTTAGGTACTGCTATATTCAATTATGCCTGATGATATAGACAACTCTATTGAAGATAATAAGAAACAATACAGTAATCATTGTAGATCACCTTGTACTGTGGTTTTATATGACTTTTTGGTTTCATGTCTTTATAGGAATATGTTTTGTTTTGTCTTGCTAAGTTTTGCTTTTCCCTCTAATACAGAAAGGATAGAAATACATGTAGAGATTCATGCATGTGTAGCTGTTTACACTCTCACTGTTTGAATATCTACTTTATATGCTTTAATTTTATAACTTGAACAACTATTTCTCAGAGGACAATATGTAATTTATCAACTAGTGATTTCTTATTGTTTATATTTTTTTTTAAATTCTGTATTATCTCTACCCTTTACATGCTTTTGTTTCTCTTTAAATAGAAAAAGTGATTTTTTAGAAAAAAATTATATACACAATAATAATATTAACAGTGACTTAAATTTATTTTTCAGTCAGTGCACTAAGCTCCTTATAGAAATTCTGAACTAAAAATATTACAATAACTCTAGCAGGTTGGTATTAATATCATGTCCTTTTTTCTGATGAAGAAGCGAAGATTTAGAATGAAGACATTTGCCACAATAATAAGAGCTCCAATAAGAGCTCCGGGGAAGACCCTTCCCCACTCTATACTTCCTTGTCTTATGAAGTCTCTCTTTAGTCATAAATTGCCAAATAGAGAAGGAAGGAGACCTGAGTAAGATGACCTTTGACTCTAAAAGCTCAAGGAATTTTGTGTCCCATCTTTTTGCTCCTCAGTCCACACCTTAAAGCATGATTATGAACTACCATAATATGAAGATTGATCTGCTGAAGGCTTTTAGAACTGAGGACTCTATAGCTTCCTGGGTCCTCTTTATGTATGAAATTAACCCCAAGCAAGTATCTTCCCAGGACCTCTGCATCTCCCCTGATTTCCTGAAGCTCTTCCAAGGGGGGGAAAAAACCTTGAAGATGTTCCTTACATTTTATAACACATTTATGCTTTATTGCATTTTATCTCTACTAACCGAGTGAAAAAGTCCAGAAAATTCGCTGAATTTTAGCCTTGTTATTCTTTCTCTATAGACTAGGTAATTGAATGAGTTAATTCACCAAGGGCAAATTGTCACCCAGTACCTTGAGCTTTCAGAACCTCATCATTCCACAATGCCATGCCTGTCCCTTCAGCATCAAGAGAAGTTTTTACTAGAGCCTGCTCAGTGTAGCCCCAGGAGCAAGGCACTCTGGATAGAGAAGCAGATGTTGTCTCTCCTCTTGGAAGGATTATTGTGTTGTTGGAGGAGTTGGCCCTTATTCTAACCCAATTAGTAACCACACAAATAGCTCACTGCTTTCTTTGGAACTATAATGCAAGCCCAGTTGGCTTTATGCTTCTTTTTTTTCTTTAGCCCCCTGGGGATTTTGTACATTGCCATGCAGCCAGCAGGTGCTTGACATGTTGGTATCAATGAAGCCTGAATAAGTGCCTTATCATGGCAGTGTAGTCAAAAGAGAAGAAATGTTGGCATCAAGCCAGGCTGTGCTCAAGTTCTGTGCCTGCTCTTTCTGGTTGTGTGAGTCTAGGCAGGGCTCTGACCTCTCAGTGCTCCCAGGCACCTCTACCTGTGAAAGAAAGGTCACAGTGCTTGCCTCACAGAATAGGACAAGGACACTGAGGTAATACAGCTAATGCAGGACACTGAGATACTGTCATGAATACAGTAGCTGGCACAGAGTACGCATGCAGGATATGTTCATTATTTCATTATTATTGTTGTTAGCACCGCAACTTTATCACCTCCCTATTAGTTTCAGTTCATCTTCTTGAGCCTGTAAAACTTCTTCTGTATGTTTCAGCACATGGTTTTTGTTGAACCTGTAATTGTAGATGGTCCCCCTCTTCACTCGGGCAAGGAGGATGGTCAGAGTCAAAGTCATAGTCCAGCCAAGTGCAAGTTACAGCTAGCACTGAGCCTCCTCATCGGTAGGGATGCACACTGATAGGATCAACCTGGGATGCTCTGGGCAGGTGTCAGCTCCACCTCCCACCAAGTGCACCCAAAACACAAGTTAAACTAGAAATAGAACTCAACCAGATCCCCTCCCTTTATTACCACCCGTGGTGCCCTTCCTCTAAATGCAGTGGCTGACGGAGCTGCATTTTAGTGTTCTGATATTTCTAACGGGACCAGCAACCACTAGAATCTAAGCCAATCTTTGTTCAAGGGTCCTGGAGCTCCCTTAGTAGAGCACATGACTGTGGACAAAAGTCATTTCCTGAAGAGCTGACCTCCTCCTCTCATGCCAAAGTTGGACACAGCTGTTCCCGGAGCCAATCTGCTGTCTTGCAAGATGACTGGGAGACACACAATCCCAACGTGGGACTATCATCCCTACCTGCTTGCTTTCCCCAGAAAAAGCAATGATACCTGTGCTTAAATGAGGCCTGGGATGAAAAGAATAAAACACAGTTCCACCGCAGCTCAGAATCCTCAGTCTTCCTCTCTGCTTGTAGTGGAATCCATAGCAATGAAACGCTTCCATTCCTGTTTCTCGGTGCTCTATCCATTTATGCATTTCCAATTACTCTTTCCTGTGATTCAGACAGGAGGGGCTAATAGGCAGCCTTGATGTCCACTGTCACTGTCCACCTTGGGCTTCTCAGCCCCAAGCAGTTCCTTTCCTTTTCTTTGGCTTGTATTCCCTCTCCCCTGCCCCCCAGACAGGAACATATATGAACAAAAGAACCTATTTCTACTGAACTGTAATTTAGCACCAAATACCTTAAAGTAGTTTGACAGAAGCTTGGCTGTACGTGGAATACTTCCAGGTGAGCCTCTGGAGTCTGCAATGCTGGTTGTTCTGCCCTGGAATTTGAATAATTTCCTTTCTCATTTTTGAACCTACCTGTAGCTAATGTTGAGCACTTTACAGATACTAGGTTCTGCCCTGAGGCTTCCTGATGTTGTCTGGTTTGAGGCTGACTAAGGCGTCATGGAGCACAGACAACCATTATGTACATTTTACTGCTAAGAAAACCAAGGCGGTGAAGTAGTTCTAGAACCATTTAGCTACAGTGACCTCTCTGCCTCCCAGTTATGAAATACAGTAAGCTTTGTTCTCTTTAGGGAGGAAAGCCCTGCAAGGGTGGGGACCAAGTCTTATTTTGTGCCAAGTTTTCAGTTAAGTCTTCACTACCAGGTGAGTGTTTCCAATGCTACACTTGGCCCAGTTCTCAGCAACCATCTGTACAAAGCTCTTATCTATTTAAAAGCTTCTAGGTTTGTAACAGTGTCCATCACAGTGAGACAGACAAAGGACATATTGCAATCTTTTGGGGGTGGGGGGTTTAGTTGATATGAAGCAGAGAAACCATTGAGATTCTTAAGAATTTTTCTTTTTAGAAAAATGATTTCAGCATCCAGAGAAAGGAGAGGCCGGGATAACAGGGAGGTGGCAGGGTTGAGCTGGCCCTTGAAGAATGAGGCCAATGTCAAGAAGCGGAAAGTGAAAACGAGGGACAGGGTGTGAGAAAGGGCAGTCTTGGGGGAGTCGGCCTGTAACCATCTAATGCTCTATGTGTGTTGCAATCTCTCTTCACCGTCCCAGCTGAGGATGAATTCTAGGGGTCCTACAGCCTCTTCTCCCTGTGAAGAAAGGACTTCTTGGCTCTAGACTCTCTTCTGGGGTCTGGGGAAAGAGGCAGAGGACCCACGCGGCATCACTTCCGGAAAGGGAAGGGACTGGCCTGACCACCCTGGCTCTCACACTCTTCCTTGTCCACCCTTTTCTTCATCCAGTTATTTTCTCTGAATGTAGTTTTTGAAAACTAAACCTACAGAATTTTTATGAGCAAAATAAGACAACCAGTCAGTGTCCTAACTCTCCCACCCCTACCTGGTTGAGGTCTTTGAGGATGACACTGGCGAAGTTTGACTCAGGCATCTCAGGTGCCAGACATTTCGCCTGTGTTAGCTCAGTGCGCCTTCACACGAAGGTAGTTCATTAACTATTCCCACCACCCACTTTTATTTACGTAGATAGCAAAACGGAGGCTTAGCAAAGTCGCACAGATGGGCAGTTTTACAGCTGATGCCTCGGTCACCTCCACGTCTGTGCTCTTCTAGCCTGCTCATCTTTGCTTTCTAAGTTATTGGGCTTCTGGGAGTACCAGTTTCCTCATGTGTAATATACCCATAAATATTTAACAAATATAAAATAATAAATATAATAAAATTTTCATAAATATTCATACCCTGTCACATGATAGAGAGCAGAGAACAGTCATTTGTTAATATACATATGGCTTCTCTCATATGTACGTACATCTTCAGATATGCTGGGTAGTCAGAGGAGACATCTGTATTGGTTCTCACCATTCAAAAACAGCAAACGTTTCCATTGGCATTGTCCTGTATTGTGACATTACAATTCTTTGAGGATTTCATAACTCCTCCGGAAGTATTCTTACATATTCTTGTATCTTTCTCAATTTCTATGATACCAGAAAACCCACAAAAACTGAATTATCTTTAAGCTTCTCCCTTTCAATCCTACTTCTTTCTCTTTACTATGCTGTAGCTTTACAGATCTTATTGAAAGTGAAGTTAGCAAAGTATTCCCTCCCAGGTGAGTTTACAGGTAATGAAAGCTGAAGGAACAAGGCTCTATTGTCCTCTGGTAGGGGTGGGTGACCAGGGTGCCCTTAGATAAGGTTTTAAATGCTGCTCTACCAAATGCTTGCACACAGGACAGGTTGAGCGGGTGTGATAGCCGTGGGGAGGCTGCTGGACATGGCCTATAAGAGGCTATTGAATATAATTACACCTTCATAAAAATAAATGCTGGAATCTTTTTCCTGCTGCATCTTAGCTCTGGGGGGAGGGGTTAAACTAAATGTTTTAATTAATTTCAGTTTCCAAATGAGTCTAGCAGGCCATACATCTGAATCTGCCTCCTACAGGGAAAACATTTTTAAACCCTACCAGTTGGCAGCATATCCCTCTAGAAGAAAAAAACCAAAAACCATAATTCATGTTTCTAAATAAACAAGTGACTGTGTTTCTTAGATACACAGCTTCATTTTGCAGGTTGGAGTGACACAACCGTGGGCAAAAGCGGAACCTTCAGATCTTTTATCACTTATCATGAACTGCAAAAGTCAACACTGCAACACAGCAAGCCCTTTAATCTACCACCCTTTCATTTGCTTTTGTAGAGGCTGGTCCTAGAGGATTCAAGATAGCTAAACCTAAAACCAGCTCATAGCGGAATCAGGTATGATCTCCTTTTCTTTTTTGTAAATGTCCACACGTTCAGTGATCTCTTTCCCAGCTAGCACCACCTCACCAAGGAAGTACCAGGGTGTTCCTGTTTTACAGATGCACACCAAGGCTGAGCCTTACATGACTTGTCTAGTATTATAGCTCTCCAGCACTGGACCTGGAATCCAGTGGTCTGCGCAACCCACATTTTGTCTCTGTGTTATGCCTTCAGGGTCACCTTAGAACAATTCTAGACAAAAACAGAAACAACCAAAAAAAAAAAAAACCTCAACCACAGAAACAAATAGCTCCTGCCAAGAAACCTCGCAATTCCTTAATGTAATACCCTTACACTATTCTATAATCTTTTAACCTAACACCTTCACTTTCTTTCTACACAGGCCATTGCTCTTCTGTTTTGATTCGGAATGAAAAACAGGGCCAGGGATTTAGCTCAGTGGCTTAAGCACCTGCCTGGCAAGTGTAAGGTTGTGAGTTCGATCCCTGGTACAGAAAACAAAATAAAACAGAATAAAAAAGAAATTAAACACACTACATTTCAACCTGTGTGTTTCACAGTTCTCAGTTCATTTATTTGAGACATATTTCTTAGAGCCCTCTTTGTTCGAGGTATGGTTTATCACAAACCAACTCCTTTTAACCATTTTTAAAGCCATGGAGACATTATTTACCCACTAAACTTTGGGTTGATTTTGTATTTTTCCTGTGGATATTGCATCAGTGTACAAAAGTATCTGTTTGCAACAACACCTTTCAAATTCTCTAAACTATGAGACTTCAGGAACTGTTTCCTCTAGACTGTGACTTTTCCACACCAGAAACTGTCCCTTATTCTTCTGTAAGCATCTCCAGAGGTGCTGCCCCCAGAACTTACTGGGATCATAGAAATGGTTTACAGTTATACCATCCAATACTGCAGCTGTTCGCCACATAAAATTACTGAGAATTTAAAATGCACTGCCGAGGAACTGAAACTTTAATTTTAATTGATTTTAATATTTTAATTCATCAAGATGAAGCAGTCATATGTGGTACTCTGTTGAATGAGCAATGACAGACGCTTCCGAAGACACTGACTCTTCAGCATCCGGGGCTGCCCTGCATGCAGGCCAAGTGTGTGGACAGTGTCTGCTGACATAGTGTGAGTACTCACAACAGTGCAAAAGGGAGCACGGAGTGCACAGGAGCTGGGGACCAGGAGCATCTGCTGAGAACAGTCAGCTTACACTGACCAACACTGTAACCAACATTTAAGACTAGATGACTTAACATTAAAAATCTGAGTTTCGACTTCTTTCCAAGAAGAGAGTTGACATTTTGTATGTGTATCTGTATGGCAGTTAATTGCTTGGTGCTGACAGGTAACCACCGGCTTAGGTGGAGGAGAGTCTCTCATTCTTCATTGTCCCTGTGAGCTTTGGATGTGTCTCTTAGAGATCATGTTAGGACTAATTCTGAAACAGCGATGTGGAGAGGAAAGGTCTAATGGAGGTGTTAAGTAACTAGTGGCCTAGCAATGGTTTTATGTCATTATCGAGGGATTTATTAGAATGAGTCCAGCCCCTTCTGTTGCCCTTCCAGATTCTTGCATGGAAAGATTTAGCAAGAAAGATCTGATCAGATGCAAGCACTTTTTTTTTTAAAGAGAATAAAACCAAACCAAACCAAACGGAATAAAGCTAATTAGAACAGAACAATAAAAGTGATACAGAACTTCAAAACAAAATAGGAAATCAACAATGGGTACCATAATGTCTCTTGTTTACTTCAAAATAGCTGTCCACACCATCAAACATAATAAAAACAAAACAAAACAGAATGAAAGCATTAAAGGACTTCCAAACAAGATAATAGGAAATCAACAATGGCTACAATAATATATTCCATTATTTTTGAAATAGCTGCCCATACCATCAGACACAGTAAAATCAAACAGAACAAGACAGAACAAAACCAAACCTAACAAAATCATGAAAACAATATAGGAATTCAAAACAAGATAATGGGAAATTAACAGTGATTACCACCTTTCCTTTTTAGATGTTTCCTTTCCTATTACTTTCATAATACCTATTGTACATTTTGGATCTCACTATCTTCTTTAGTTTTTTAAAGTAGGCCATAACGTGATGTTCATGCATATGAGTCCAAACCATTTCACCCATGAGCATGATCTCAAGTTGCATCCATTTACCCACGGGAGCCTCAAGATTATTCTCTTTATAACTGGGTAGCTTTCCATTGAATGAAAATACCATATTTGTATTATCCATTCTGTGGTTGATGAGCTCTGCTTTTTCCTGGTTTCCTGTCACATGGCACTTTGTTTTCTCTCCTTTGACTCTCAGCTTATGAATTTCTTTTTGAGTTAACTGTGTTTCTTGTATATATCATATCGATGGATCTTGTCTTGATTCACTCTTTCTGTGTTTCTTTTTATTGGTGAATTGAAGCCATCTACACTAATGGTTACAACTGACATGCATTGGCTTCTCTCTGCCATGCTATCTCCTGCCCCATGCTTTTTCTCTTCATTCAACTGCTTGCCCTGTCTTGTGATGCCTCTCTGCTGCTATTTCTGAAACCATAGTCATCTTTATCTCTCTAGAATATTTTTCAGTGCTCTTTTTAGGATTGGTTTTGTGGTAATGAATTCCTTCAGTTGTTCTTTATAATGGAAGTATCTTACTTTTCCATCAATTTTGAAAGATAGTTTTGTAGGGTACATCAATCTGGATTGGAAGGCTTGGAATTTAGGTTGGCAGTGCAAGCACTTGCCTGGCAACTGCAAGGTCATGAGTTCAATCCATGGTACGAAACAAAACAAAACAAAACAAAACAAAAGTCAATCTGGGTTGGAACTTGTTCTCTTTCAGGTTTTGAAACACCTTCAGTCCAAGCTGTTCTTGACTTGATGGTTTGTGTTGAAAAGTCTTCCATGATTCTGATGGGTTTTCCTTTATAGGTGATCTTTTTCTTTTCTCTAACAGCTTTTAATGTTCTATTCTTGTGCTGAATTTCTGGGATCTTGATTATTATATGTCTGGGTGTAAATTATTTTGGTTACGGTTAGTTGGAGTTCTATATGCCTCATTTATCTGTATTCCAGATCCTTTTCTCATGTTTGGGAAGTTCTCAGCTACTACTTTTGTAAATAATCTCTTTATGTCATCTGTGTTGACTTCTGCTTTTTTGCTGATACCTATCAATCATAAACTATTTTCTTTGTGTCATTTCGTAGCCATTGAATTATTCCCTGGTTCCTTGTTATTTTTAAGAGATCTTTCCTTTTGCAATCACTAGCTGCCATCCTATCTTCAAGGTCTGAAAGTTTATCTTCAGTCTTTTTCAAGTGGTTTTGCCAGCTTCCGATGGAGTTTTTAATTTCCTGTATATCTCTTTGAATCTGTTTCATGCATTGTAATTCCTTCCTATATTGTTCCTTCAAGTTTTCCATTATTTTCCTATGCTCTCCTTTTTTTAAAATCTGTTTTCTTTAGATATGCACAGCAATTATTTTATTATGTTTGTGATTCCTTCTTTTACTTGAAATATTATTTCTGATTTGATTACTTCTACAGTCTCATGAAGTTGTTTCTTTACTTCAGTTGCTACCCTCTCAGAGATTTCAGGTGTGTGATTTCCATTTTCTCCCATGACTATATATCTCACACTTGTTCTGTGTGGGCTGGAGGTCTGAGATTGCCTTTTTCTATTTTGTCTTGACATTTTCCTGGATTTCTCCTAACAAGCTGGTTTCCAGGTTCTTCCCACATTGGCTTTCCCTCTGCAGTGTGGGAGAATGGGCCAAGCACCTGGGTTTCTCTGAACCCAGGCTCCCAGGGAGGCAGTAGAGCATGGAGCAAGCCTCCCCAGACCTGCATGGCTATACTGAGGATTCCCCAATGGCCATGGGTGTGTGACAGGTCTGGCCATTTCTCCCTGCTCACGTTGGCTCAGATGCAAGCACTTTGATCATTGACTGCATAGTTTCTCATATCTGTAAAAAATAAATCTCTGCTCTTTATAATTTGCCTAATCTATGGTGTTCTATTATAGTAATACAAAGCAGACTGAGACTTGCATTATCTAGTAGTCCTTGAAGTAGGCCTTTCGATCAGTAACCCCAGGCCTTTTGTTGGACAAAACTTTCTGTTTTTCCTCTCCTACTTTCTTTCCTAATCCAATGCATTTTCTCCCCTTTTTACTTCAAAAGCAGTTCAAAATGTGTGTTCTTCATGACACCCTCCCTGTCTATCATCATGAGATTGCTGTGGTTACCTGGAGCTGTGTTGTAATGACTGGCAACTTGTGGCTATTAAAATTTAAATTTGATTAATTAAAGTAAACCAAATTAATTATGCTTAAGAATAAAAAATCATTTTCTCTATTGTACTAGCCACATTTCAAAGACTCAATGGCCATCCATATGTGGCCAGCACCATTACATATATGCCAAATTTGAAGCAGAAATGTAATACTTTTTTTTTAATTGGTACCAGGGATCAAACTCACGACTGCGTGCTTGCAAGGCAGGTGCTTATGCTGCTGAGCTAAATTCCCAGCCCCTAATACTTTTGCATAGTTATAAAGGCACTGATCCATAGATTACCACAATTCACAGTGGATAATTTTTCTTGTGAATATTTTGCATTTTCTATGGGCATTTACCTCTTAAGGTACAATCCTCCATAAAAATGAAAGGCAGTGTGTTTTGTACTTCTTGTATTTTTTTCTACCATCAAGTGCACAGGCAGTAATAAAGCTAATGCTTATCAAGTTCATGAATGAGGTTTTGTATCACAGTCCCATGGGGACCCATTCAAGGAGACACTGCATGCTCTCCTGCCCCCTTCAGGCTCACTTGGAATCCTAGGGAAGTTGTTTATAGTGAAAAGAGACAGGGAAAAACAGGTATGATTTTAACACAAGATCTTCTTAGGATTAGGGGAAAAAACTCATTAAGAGCAATACTTTGAAAAATATTTATCCCATACTTCAGCGATTTAATATTTCTTGCCATCTGTATTTTACTTAAAAATTTTGTAGAAATTGAGTCAGTATGACATCAAGGTAAAAAAAAAAAACATTCTGACTTGGGAACTTGACAAATTGGGGTAGAACTGCAAGCTCTAGCCCTTACCCATAAGACCTGGAATTTTTTGTTTGCCTTTTCTAAGCCTCAATTTATCCCAAGAGATATAATAACAATACTTACTTTTTGAGGTTTTTGTAAAGATTAAATGAGATAAATACAATAGGAATTATTATTATCAGCAGATCAAATAAAAGGAAAAGCATCAGGATAAATATGAACTTCCAGTTGTGCACCTGCTAGAAGAGGCCCAAGTAAATAACACACTCAGAAAATTCCCTCCACAGATTCATTTGCAGTTGCAGGGAATCATTGTTCTTGGAAAACATCCATGCATTTCCATTGGCATAATGATTCAGGGCTATTGAGCATGCATCGTACCCTCCCTTGATCCAACTCTGCCAAACAAGTAACATCACAGGTTAAAGCTATCATTTGGTGTGGAGGTGATGGTGGTGGAAGGGCGATGGAACAGGATGGCAGCAAGAAGAAGACACTCCATTTTAAGTCAGAAAATAAAATATGTATTTTTTCTGTCTTCTTCATCCACATGTTTTAAACATTTGGTAAAAGAATGTTCTGAATGCCATTATTTTCTTCTTTCATAAAAGACATAAACAGTGTACTCAAATACCTCTCAGCTATGGCTGTTCCCTCTCTTGGCCACTGTGAGATATCTCTGTGTTGTTCAGTAAACATGCTGAGAATCAGATTAAAAGCATGTATGGGCTAACAGAACAGAACAGGTCATGGGGGCCAACCTGAGAATCACATTTTGACCATCATCAAGAGGTCATGATGAAAACTGAGTGAGCAGAGGCTCAGAAACAGCATTTGGGAGATTCTCCTTTAATGTGCCCAATTGATTGTTAGGGAAGGAGGCTCAAAATCATTTGCAGATTGAAATGAGTTGAATTATAAAAGAGGATATAGTGTGCAATCACATTCTGTTAAAAGAAGGGGAGACTTGCTAGCAAGTGCTGATTAGAATCCTTTGCTTGCAGTCACAGGAATTGACAAGAAAAGGAATTCATTGGAAGGATGTAGACATTTGTAAAAGTATCAGCAGTTACAGTTGCATAACAAACAACTCTAAGCTCAGTGGTTTAAAAAAAAATCAATCCATTAAGCTTAAAAATGTAGGTCTGTCTTTACTGTCTTTACTGTGTATCTGAAGGCAACTAGGGAGTTCTGCTTCTAACAGTTGGCTGAGGCCCCTGGGTTTTCCTCCAAACATTCCCATCACCCAGCAGCCTAGGCTAATCTTGTTCTTATAATGGCATCAGGTTTCAAGGGAGAATGGAAGCACTCCAGGCATCTTGAATTTGAGGTTCTGAGCTGGCATTCCTATCCCATTCTGTTGGCCAGAGCGAGGCATCATGGATGCAAAGGATAAAAATTAAATTCACGCTCTGGTTGGGACGCTTTCTTTTACAAGTGGTATGAAGATGCAAACCACTAATTGGGAGCATTAACACAATCAGTTTGTCATACAAGAATTAAAGGTAAAGGTGAAGAATTAGTTCTTAGAGGGCCCAGAATCCAGAGCTGGTCCATATGTCTGGCTAGTGGGGAAAACCAACGGATGATCTCACTAGGGTTTGCTTTCCAGAATGAAGGAATTTTAGCATCTTTAATCCTTAAAGCTCACTTAGCTGGAGATTGAAACTTCATTTTGGTCATTTTTTTTTACTACTTTGCCAATGAAGAATATGATACCTAGATTGGTAGATTAACATCTAGACTAGTGGTTCCATCAGAAATAATTTTCCTTTGATGCTGAGGGGGCTACTTCTCCAAGTGTGACTGTGGCTCCCTGAAAAAAGGAAGATTAAATACTGGCTCATTCATACCATAGTGCTCTTTCTGCACACCAACATATTAGCTATCGTAATAAATGTCTGTGTTTGGATTCATGGGAGAAACTTGTCTTTCTGGTTATATGTATTCCTCTAAAACATAGTTTTTAAAAGTTATAGAACAGTTAAAGAAACCCACCAGCAAAAGTGTGGTGTTACGGTATTAATACTTTAAATATTTCTCAGTTCTCCCCTCTCCCTGCACACAGCCAATCACACACATATGCACCCACACATTCTATTTCATCCCCAAAAAGAAACTGCATTGATTCTGTATTCTCATGATATTCAAATGGTAGGAATAGAGGAAATTGTCTCCAAAATAACTTCCATTTATGAATAGTGGTTGCATATATTATTCTCCTTTTCCAAATAATTTATTCCTACCTCCTGCTTGACATTTCCTCTTTGATTAGCCTAGTGTGCTATATTTTAGCTCTAGAACCCTCACATACCTTCTCTGAAGGCACATGGGAGGAAGAGGTTTGTTTTGTTGTTCTTTCCTCCTCTGTGGTTCCCATCAGCAGATGCTGACTTGACAGTGCTGGAAGACCTCAGAGATCTAACAGATGTTGCTCCCTCCCTGGGGAATGCTTGAGGCTCAGTCCTTACACATCAGAAATCAGTCTCTGCAAAAAAAAAAAAAAGAAAAAAAAATCCCTCCTCAACAAAACAGCACCCAGACACTGAAGAGAGAGAATCCTCTCTCCAAATATACTTGTCAGGGTCACTGACAAATGGCTTTTACGTTGCAGGTTGAAATTAGGGTTGCTAAACAAAAATAAAGGTGTTTAGTGAAATCTGAATTTCAGATGAATAAGAAGTAGTTTGCTACTCTAAGTATGTTCCATAAATAATTCCATAAGTAATTTGCTACTCTAATTTATGTTCCATAAATTGCAGTTATTGCCCATTTGAATGGAATATACTTATTCTAAAAATGTATTCAGTTTTGACCAAGCATAGCACACATGCCTGTAATTCCAGCTACTCAGGAATCTGAAGCAAGAAGGATTGCAAGTTCAAGGCCAGTCAGAGCATTCCTGTCCCGAAAACAAAGTAAAAGATCTGGGAACATAGCTCAGTGAGGCTCTGGGTTCAATATCAAATACAGAAAAAAAAAACAACTGAATTTTTGTCTGAAATTTATGTTTCATCTGCTAAACTGGATAACTGTAGTTGATGCAGACTCCTTATTTGTTTCCTCTTTGCCACCCCTGCCTAA
The DNA here is from genome assembly GCA_004027455.1 of Hydrochoerus hydrochaeris. Taxonomy (NCBI): domain Eukaryota; kingdom Metazoa; phylum Chordata; class Mammalia; order Rodentia; family Hydrochaeridae; genus Hydrochoerus; species Hydrochoerus hydrochaeris. The sequence goes on along the minus strand of PVLA01004407.1, from coordinate 64,581 downwards.
CAAATTTTTATTAGTCTATGTCTACAGCACATAATGATTAGATTCCTTTCATGGAGTTGGTTCATGGACATAACACATCTTAATTCCTTTTTGATTCCCTTCTCCTCCCTCCCTACCCCTCCTTCAATCTCTTAATACCCTTCCCATTTGAGAAAACTCTATTTCCCTCTTCCTATTATCTATCTTTTATTTTGCTCTTTATTTATAATTCGGGTTTCTCATGTAGAAGAAATCATGCAATCTTTAATGTGCATGTTTAATTTCACTTAACATTATAAGATTTCAAACTTCTGACCACTGTTGGGTATCTGAAAGAAATCATGAAGGGAAATGAATTCTGGGAGGTTATTCTTTATTTCCTTGTGGCCATGACTGTTTGAAATAGGAACTGAAGTCTAGTTCTAAATTTAGAGAAAAAATTTTGTTTTTATTTTCTTCCTTCCCAAAAAGTACAGTATTCTTAAAAAGAAGCAAAAACTAATCAACCAGAGGTAGTAGTACAAGAGCAGTGATCAAGTGAGTTGTCTACAGTGTCTTAGATACTCTGATACTGGGAGTGGGTCGCCACCTTGGTTTAAGGCTGCAGGTGCTTCTGTCTGGAAGACAGCAGACACTTCGAAGCCTTCCTAATGCAGTGATGAGGTGCACTGCTGGGCTGGAAATCTGGGGTGAGACAATGCAAAGACAAAGCCAATGCAGTGAGGTCTCCCCCCACCACCACACCGCTACACCTTTCTAACCTCAGCACACACTTGGATGTCTCAACACCTTGGAAAACATACATTAGGAAAAACAGTCCCTGCCGGTGGTGGGCTCTCTGGGATAAAGTGCACATCTGCTGATGTAGAGAGGCTAGAACTTAGCCACAGTTAATAATGGTTGGTAATAAGTTTTCACTGTTTGAAAATCTTCACAACAACCCAGGGACAGGTCCTATTTATTTTACAGATGAATACAACTAAGATTTAATAATGTCACACAGCCAATTTAAACACAGGCCAGTTTTGACTCCAAAATCTGTTTTATTCCATTCTATTAAACCACACTGATTTTTGTGTAAGAGACTTGAGGGTATGTTTTGTGGGTCAAATCAAGCTCATGGCTTAATTCAACATTAGTACATATGCTGCTGATTTATTGGCTTGCTTATCAGTATATGTCTACAATACGTTCAGTTTACAGCCACCTTGGGGCGGGGTACATGTACATAATAAAACGCTTTTTTAAAAATCCCCCTCCTTTTTCCTCTCACTTTCCTCCTTCCTCCTCTAACTCCCTTTCCCCCCTTTTCATTCTCGCTGATATTATTAATCTTGCCTCCTGTTTATGACATATAAAGTTTACATTCATTGAGCTCACTGGGTACATGGTGTGTTTTTATTCTGCTTATTTCCCCTTCCCCTTCCTCTCCCCCCTTGCCCTTGTTGTCCTGGACCCCTTCCCACCTGCAAGATGTCCTCCTGTTATCTGTTCTTTATTATGCTCTGTGTTTGCACCTCCCTTTACCCAAATGAGAGATATCATTCGATATTTTACCTTAGGAGTCTGATTTATGTCACTGAAAATTATATTCTCCAGTGCATCCATTTTTCTAAAAATGCCTTGAGTTTGTCCTTCTTTATAGGCAAGTAGTATTCCATTATGTACAGATACCACATTTTATTTATCCAGGCACCTATTGATGCGTATATGGGCTGCTTCCAGGAGTTAGCTGTCATAAATTATACTGCCATAAACATTGTTTTGCATGTATTGCTGTAGCATGATGTCTTAAGGTCGTTGGGAAGACACTGAAAAGGTGGGCAGCTGGATCATATGGAATTTCTACTTTTAGTTCTTTGAGAACTCACCATACTAATTTCCATCTCAGTGGTACCAGTTTATATCCCCACCAACAGTGTGAGAGTTCCTTTTTCCTGTGGCCTTGCCAGCATTTGTTTTTTTTTTTTTTTTTGGTTGTTTATTTCTTGATGATAACCATTCTTTCTGGTGTAAGATGGAATTAGTATTGCTTTATTTTGCATTTTTCTAATGGCCAGAAATGTTGAACATTTTTTTTCATGTATTTGTTGGCCATTTGTACTTCTTCCACCATGTCATGTCTTCATTTCAACTGCTCATTTCTTATTTTTTGGTACTGGGGATCCAACTCACAACCTCACACTTGCAAGGCAACTGCTCATTTCTTGAGTGTGTCTTTTATTTTAGGTGGTCTAAATGCTGTTTTGAGTTCTTTATATATTCTACATATATTCTGGAAAAAATTTTCCCCATTCTATAGGTCATCTCTTTATGCAGAGAGGCTTGAACATAGTTGGTAATAAATTTTTACTAGTCGCAAATATTCACAACAACATAGAGCTACGTACTATTTACAGATGAATAAAGTTAAGATCCAATACTTTACTTATTGATTGAATAACTATTTATACATTCTTTTGCTGTATGGAAGCTTTTTAATTTTGATGCAATCCCATTTGTTGATCCTTGCTGTTATTTCTGGTGTAATTGCAGTTCTGTTTAGAGAATCCTTTCCCACACCTATGACTTCAAGTGTTTTACCTATTTTATTTTCTAGTGTGTTCAATGTATCTACGTTAATTTTCAGATCTTTGATCCATTTTGATTTTAATTTACTACATGGGGAGAGATATGGGTCCAATTTCAGTCTTCTACAAACAGTTATCCACTTTTCTCAACATCACTATAGGCTATCTTTCTTCCAATGTATATGTTTGGCCCCTTCGTCAAAGATCAAATAGCTGAATGTGTCTGGGGAAGTTTCTGTATCTTCTATTCTGCTCCATTGATCCATGTATCTGTTTTGTTCCAGTGCCATGAAGTTTTTTTTTAATCACTGTTGCTTTGTAGTATAGCTTAAAGTCAGGTAGTATGATGCCTCCTTCTCTGCTCTCATTGCTGAAGATGGCTTTTGCTATTTTGGGTCTTTTCTGGTTCCTATGACTTTTAGGATTTTTTTCTCTAGATCTGTAAAGTATGCTGTTGGTATTTTACTTGGGACTGTATTAAAACTGTATAGTAGTTTTGAAAAAAATGACCATTTTGACAATATTGGTTCTACTTATCCAGGAGAAGGCAACATCTTTCCATTTTCTGATGGCCTCTTAAATCTTCTTTTTCAGAGCACTGTAGTTGTCTTTGAAGAAATCTTTCACTTCTAATAGAGACGGTAATAAAGAATCTACCAACTAAAAAAAGCCCAGGACCTGATGGAGGCACTGATGAATTCTACAAAACCTTTAAATATGTTATATCAGCTGTATTACTCAAGCTCTTCAAAGAATTTGAAAAGACAAGTGGTCCCAAATCCATTTATGGAAGCCAGAATGACTCTCATTCCAAAACCAGAAAAGGCCCCAACTGAAAAAGAAAATTATAGGCCAATCTTCCTAGTGAGAATAAATGGGAAAATCCTTAAGATATAGAGAATAAAATATAGTATGTCATCAAAAGATCATACAATATGATCCAGCAATGCAAGGATGGTTCAACATATTTAAATCAATAAACTAAGAAAGATCAAAACTCACATGATAATATCAATATATTCAGAAAAGGCTTTCAACAAAATTCAATACCCCTTCATGATAAGAACCCTTAAAAATAGATATAGTAGGACCATACCTGAATTTGATAAAAGCTACTTATGACAGACCAGTGGCCAACATCAGATTAAATGTGTAAAAACTAAAATCATTTCCTCTAAAATGAGGAACAGGACAAAGATGCCCATTATTACCACTTGTATTCAATGCAGTATCCAAAACATTAGCCAAGCAATCAAGCAACAGAAAGATATGAAAGTGATACATATAAGAAAGGAAAAACTCAGATTATTATTTACAGATGACACGATACTTAGAAAACCCAAAGAACTTCACCAAAACCCCTTAGGATTAATAAGCAGTTTCTGCAATGTAGCAAGATACAAAATCAACATGCAGAAATAATTAGCATTTTTGTATACCAATAATGAACTCAATGAGAAGGAAATTATGAAAATAATACCATTCATGATAGCATCATTAAAAATGAAACAGCTAGAAATTAACCTAACCGAGTACCACTCTTTCAATACTTGAATTTGGATGTGTTAATTTTGACATACGTGCCTCTCTTTGTCCCTAGCCACCACATTCTTTGTATTATGCCTTCTTCAATTCCACCCTGATGTTGCTTGGTTGGCCACTGCAAGCATGTGAGTTTGCAACATCAGGTATAATGTGAAAAGATGTAAGACCAATATCACTGATACTCCCATTGACTGTGAGTAGGCAACATAGTAGATTTCAATCAATACCAACAAGATTGAGAGAGAAATGTTTTCATAACTGAAAGATGCTTTCCCTAAGGCCCCCATCAATAATTAGCAGATCTCATACCCTTTTCACTCTTATCAAGACCAATATTCTACACGAAGCATTTTGAGTAGCTCACACAGTTTAGGTGAAAGTCATCATACTTTCAGGGATTCAAATTATAGCAGAGTAAAAGCCAAAGAATATGAAGGAAGAATCTGGAATTTAAAAAGACTCAATTCAGCCAGACATGGTGGTGCAGACCTGTACTTCCAGCACTTGGAAAGCTGAGACAGGAGAACTGCAAATTCAAGCCCAGCAAGCCAGGCAATTTAGTTACATGGCAAGACCCTGTCTCAAAAGAAATTTTTTAAAAAAATGCCCAGGGATGTAGAATGTAGTTGAGTGCAAAGGTCTTTGGTTCAAGATTTTGGTCAACTAAAAAAAGAGAAAAGAAAGAAAAAGAAAAGAGACTCACTTCAAGAACAACTTGTATTTTGTTGATCTATCCAGCAGAGTAAGAACTCCAAACATCAATCTGCCTCATGCAAAAAGTTGGTTTACATCTCCAGATGAAATCATAGAGAAATGTATGGCAACTCTGTACCCCAAGTAAACTCCTTGAACCTTATGTAACAAAGGAATAGCAATAACTATAAATAGTAGTTGCTTCCTCCTTGGCCATTTTACTTGGGAATGTAGCAATCATTCAGTTCACCCACACACTACACTCGGTACTAGTGAAGATGGTCCTACTTCAGCCTCTCTTGACAAGGAGGAAATGGTAGGTAGGCAGGTGTTCAAAGTTCTCATCTATGAAAGGACAGTTTCCTCTGTGTTCATAATGGCTGTGATACCACAGCTGGTAGAACTCTATTCTTTGGTTATGTTTCCTAAACATGGTCCAATTTAATCCTCAGAATGGCCAAGCAGGTCCATTCATATACTTCTTGTTTGTATTAGTTCATTTGTCCATCCCAGTCAGAATCCATGGCACTGAGCTCATCAGATTCTTTATTTTCAAATAGCACTGTTTGAAAACAAAAACTCATTTAAACCTGTTAGCTATATGAGATATCATGATTATTCCCACTATTCCAATTTTTCAGTTGGGAAAACAAGCACAGAGTGCATGAGAAATCATCTCAAGACACAGAGTAGGTAAGTGTAGAGTTGACCACTTTGTTTTATGTGCTCACCTTGATTACTGCTGATGCAACATTAACACTGGCTAATGCTTGTTTGTTATATGGTTAATTTTCCTTACTAACAGTGGGGGGGGGATAAATTTTCCTGAGTGTGAGAGGTAGGAATGCATCAAGGAAATACACAATGATGAATAGAATGGGAAGGATAAAATATACCATAGCCACACTTTCAACTTTAGGTCACATTTGGAATCAGTTGTCTCTAAGAATGCAATTGCTGTCTTCTCAATATAAAGCTCGAGATCATTTCAAAGATAGGCAAGTTTGGAGACTAAACACCATGTTACAGCTGCCTTATCTCCTGAAATTTAGCATCTTTGGCTCTGATATGTTCAGAAATATTTTCTTGAATTTTTAGGGCCAAATTTCTTTTGCAATGTTACAGAAACTTTTTCATATGAACATGATGTTACTACTGGATGCATGAAGGCACTGTGATTGATACATCTTACCATTCTAACTGGAACACTTTTAACAGTAAAAAGGCATTAATAATTATGCAAAGACAATTCACATTAAACCAAGGCTTAACTAGGCAAGTCAGGGTAGGCAAGTCAGGGAGTGTAACCACCCTAATAATAATAGACAGAACTAGAATATTCTAGCTACGACCTAGGGTTTTGGATCAGCCCAGTAGGATACAATGTCTCCCTTGCTCTTCTCACCCTGGGTGGATCCTGATAAGTCAGCCAGGTTTTATAAGAGCTGTGACAGTTCACTGTGGTATTCTGGTAAGAGCTGTGTGGGTATCTTGCAAGTATACTTCTGTCCATATCTAACATAATCTATTAAGAGAACATCTGACACCCCCAAAAGCCTGGCTAAGTTACAGCATGACCACTAAAGCCATGGACTTGCTCATTTTCAGCAAATGACTAGCTGTCACCCATACTTCCCAATGGGTTTTTTCCAGGACTCATTTGCAATGCTCAAGTTCAGTGAAGGGTGGCAGGATGTCAGGGAGACTCGGAGGCCTGCCAACTGGGAGACAGCTGAGGGAAAGGGGACATTCAGTGTGGATCAGAGAAACGTGGAGGATCAAAGGGCTGCCGTCACATAGGTGACTTACTGCCATAGGCAAGAAGTAGGAGGCTTCTCCTCAGTTGTCCAGAGCACTATATACAATGGAAATTCTATTGACACGGAGCTGTGGCAACTGGTAGGAAGAGGATCTGAGACCAGCTCCATCTCCTGTCATTGATGGGACTTAAGGACCAGAGACCACTGGGAAAGCCAGTGACACAGTAGGATCCCGGCTAGAGCACACACAATGGACAGATACAACAGTAGCAATACAAGCCAGCAGATGTTAAGTGAGATGAACCAGCTTTGTGCTTGGGGACAAAGACATGTGGAACAGAAGGTGGCAGGTAGTGCCACCTCCTTTTTTTTTTTTTTCCTATTTTTTTCTTTTTTTTTTTTAATGGCAGAGGAAAACTCCAGGAACAGAAAACTAATCACATTCCCCATATCCAGAAAGAAAGATCAGATCCGAGCCTAGCTCAAGTCCACCTGCAATCTTGGCTGGAGTACATCTTCTGGCATCAGACTCAGACCTACCACAGAACTGTAGACACTAGGGGAATCTCACTACTTTTATTTTTTTTTTTTCTGTCCAATGGGTTTTCCTTCTGTAGTCCATTGTGTTAGTATATTTGGTTTTGCTGTGTATTTTTATTTTATTTTTGTCATTGTTGATTTTTTGTGTTTATTCCCTTTTCTCTTCTTCTCTCCACTCTGTTTTGCCCTGTTTTGTTTTTCTTTCTGTATATTTGAATTTTTTTCCATGTGTGTGTTTATTTTTGTTTCCTGGTTTTCTTCTTTTTTCTTTTTTTTCCCTCTTTTTTCTTTTCCTTCTCTTTTCTACCTTCTTTCCCTTCTCATTCACAATTTAAATCTCTAAACTTTCCTTTTGTATTATTTCACTCATCATCTTCCTCTCTTTCATCAACTATCACACTTGATTTTATGAGAATTTCATGTGGGGAAACATTGTCTCTTCTTTCTGGTTTGCTACAACAATCCTAGGCTTTCTCTTTCAGTCCCTTCCTCTTGTATCCTACAATTATCTAAAACTTGTATGATCATCCTTTGTCTACCAAATTTGCCTCTACTATATTTAACCCCACCGAACTCTCCATTTTACCCTCTATGCCTTTTAGCCCTCCACACACACACACACACACACACACACACACACACAACAGGGTAATATCACTCCACTAAGCAGAAAAATGTTGCATAAAGTTTAGTATAAGTTGGATTGTATTATATAACTATAGAATTTGCTCCTATGGTTAAAAGTATCAGGCTAATAGTTACCACTGTTTGTCATTAGCTGGGCTGTGCTTGAGTCTATTGTTATTGCTACTGTACTGCTTTAATCATACCTGTTGTAATCAGTTTTTTCCCCCTTGCATGACAACACTGAGATTTCAAGGGGTCATAGCCATTCACCATAGCCCAGTACCAAAAGAATGGGCCTTGAGTCAAAAAGATAGCAACTCTATATTCTTAATATACTGGGAAAGTAGATGGTGGGATAGACAAAAAGACCAAGAAATACCTATACCTGGGAGACATATTTAAGGAATAGACACGATAAAGCCTTGACACCAGGGATAAACTATTTAACATAAGAAATCTACAAGCATCAAGACAGAAAACAAAATAAAATAAAAAATGGCAAGAGGAAGAAGCAAAATGCAACCCCCAAATGCCCAGCCCACCCAGAACAAGTACAGAGCACAAAGAGACAGAGGAAATCAGAAGCCAAGCACTAGAACTCTCTGAAGTGATAGGAGCAGAAGTATAAAACCAAATAGAAGAGGCTACAGAAAAAATATTTAAAATACAAAAAGAAATGACAATTAAAATGAAAGAAATTAAAGCACATACAGATTTTTTTAAAAATAAAGGAGATTAGGAAAATGATGAAAACCAGGAATGCTAACATAAGCAAGAAACGGAATCAATGAAACAGATCCAAACAGAAATCCAAGGGTTTAAAAACTCCATTGAAAGTATACACAACAGATTGAATGAAGGCAAGGATAGAATATCAGATCTAGAAGACAGGAAAGTGATTAGCGACCAGGAAAAGAAAGAAAAAAATAGCTATTCTATTTGCATAATGTAAATTTTAAGAGAGAACTGATCAAAAGAGATAAGGAAGGTCACTACTTACTTGCTAAGGGAAAATTCCAAGAAGAAGAGATAACAATCATAAATATATACACACCAAACACTAGTGCACTCAAATACATAAAAAAATTATTAACAGATATATAACCAAACAAGCACTAACACAATGGTAGTGGGATATTGTAATATCCTACTCTCAAAAATAGATAGATCGACCAGACAAAAAATCAACAAAGAAATATCAGAATTAAACTAAGCCTGTGTAAAAATGGACTTGGTAGATGTCTACAGAGTGTTCCACTTGAAAACATTAGAATGCACATTCTTCTCAGCTGTACATGAGATGGTCTCCAAAATAGAACACATACTAGCCCACAAAATGTGTTTAAGTAAATGTAGAGGAATTGAAATAATTCACTGCACACTGTCTGACCATAGCACAATAAAACTGGAAATCAATGATAAAAAACCACAAAAACTACACAAGCACAGGGAAATTAAGCAACATACTTCTGAACAACCAATGGGTTGCAGAGGAAATTAAACATGAAATTATAAAGATATACAATTAAAGGAAAATACTGATAAAACATACAGAAACTTAAGGGATGCAATGAAAGCAGTCATAGGAGGGAAACTTATAGTGATAAACTCTCACATTAGGAAAACAGAACAAGTTCAAATAAACAATCTAATGTTGAACCTAAATTTTCTAGAAAAGAAGAACGAATCAAATCCAAAGCTCATATGAGGGAGAAAATTATAAAGATAAGAGCAGAAATTAGTGCAATCGAGACTAAAAAAATACAAAGAATCAATGAATAGAAAAGTTGATTCTTTAAAAGAATTAATAAAATTGACAAACCATTAGCCAATCTCATCAAATAGAGAAAAGAAAAAACACAAATTCAAGCAATTAGGAGTGAAAAGGGGGAAATCATAACATCCTACAGAATTTCAGAAGCTCATCAATTCTTACTACAAGAACCTATATACTAATAAGAGGGAAAACACAGAAGAAATGGACAGATTCCTAGACCATCCAACTGTCAAAACTAAATCCAGAAGATAAAGAAATTCTAAATAACCCAACATCAACCAATGAAATTTAAAATGTAATTAAAACTTTCTAACAAATAAAAGTCTAGGTCCTGATGGACTCACTGCTGAATTCTAAAAGAAGTTTAGAGAAGAACTAATGCCACTAAGGCTGAAACTCATTAAGAAAATTGAAAGGGAAGCAGTATTTCCACAATCATTTCTAGAGACAGGTATTACCCTGATTCCAAAACCAGAGAAAAATCCAACCAAAAAAGAGAATTATAGGCCAATCTCCCTACTGAGCATAGATGCAAAAATTCTCAATAAGATTCTGGCAAACAAAATGCAGCAAATCATCAAGAAGTTTATACACCATGACCAAGTTGGATTCATACCAGGGATGCAGGGATGGTTCAAGATATGCAAATCAATAAATATAATATGCTATATTAACAGAATCAAAAAACCAATATTCACATCATCATCTCAATAGATGCAGAAAAAGCTTTTGATAAAGTCCAACATTCATTCATGATAAAAAAAATAAACCTGCAGAAAATCAGAATAGAGGTCCCTTATCTTAACCTGATAAAAGCCATCTATGACAAACCAACAGCCAACATCATTCTAAATGGTTAAAAAAATGAAATCTTTCATTCTAAAATCAGGAACAAAACAAGGATGTCCACTATCACCTCTCCTATTTAATATAGTTCTGGAAACATTAGCCAAAGCAATTAAACAAGAGAAAGAAATAAAGGGGAAAAGGATAGGAAAGGAAGAAGTTAAATTATCATTATTCACAGGTGACATGATACTCTACATCAAAGATCCCAAAAGTTCCACCAAAAGACTTATAAATTTAATAACTAAATTCAGTGTAGCTGGATACAAAGTCAACATTAAAAAATCAATAGCATTCCTTTACACAAGCAACAAACAGAGAAATTAGGGAAATCACACCCTTTACAGTAGGATCCAAAACCTGAAACACTTAGGAATCAATCTAACAAAAGAAGTAAAAGATCTATACATTGAAAACTACAGTACTCTGAAAAAGGATATTGAAGAAGATATCAGAAAATGGAAAGCTATCCCTTGCTCATGGATAGGAAGAACCAACCTAGTGAAAATGGCCATACTCTCAAAATTGTTATACAGATTTAATGTAATCTTAATAAAAATACCATTAGCATACCTCACTGAACTAGAGAAAATATTCCTAAAATTCATTTGGAAACAGAAGAGACCTAGAATAACAAAAGCAATTCTGTGCAACAAAGGCAAGTCAGGAGGCATCATAATGCCTGGCATGAAATTATACGACAAAGCTACCATGATAAAAAAAACAGCATGGTATTGAAAAAAAAAAAAAAACAGACCTGAGGATCAGTGGAACAGAATAGAAGATGCAAATGCAACTACAAACATCTTAAACTACCTTATCTTAAACAGTGGAGCCAAACATGTTCACTGGAAGAGTCTCTTTAATAAATAGTACTGGAAAAATTGACCTTCTACATCCCAAAGACTAAAACTGATTCATGTCAATCACCATACAAAATCAAAATAGATCAAAGATCTAAACATTAACATAGGAACACTAGCTCCCTGTGAATTGGTGTCATGTGCATGCCATAGGGGGGACAGCCAGACACCAGCCTTTTCCCGTAAGTCAGCACTATTCACAGACCACAGAGGAAGAGAACAAGAAGCCAACAAGAAGCAAGCCCTCCCTACAAGTCAGCACTATGCATGGGCCACTGAGGGGAGAGCCAGATGCCAGCCCCTTCTGGTGTGCGGGCTGGGAACAAGAATTACCCTGCCCACCCGCTCCATAAACGACCAGCTGATCTGGAGAAACACAGGCTGTGATGATGCCTATTGAGGTGGAATACAATTTAATGCCTATAATGTTTAGTGTTTCACTGACTTTGCAGGTCTAAAGCCAGTGGTCTGATCATCTATTCAGTGGATGGCAATACGCAGTGTAACATCTATGGAGGGAGGATCTCCTTATGAGGGTGGGGGCCATTGCTGATTCCTTATTGTCTTGTTTGGAAGATCTATATCATTTTCATTGTTTAGTTGTTTCGAGTTTTATTCTCTTGTTTGTTTGTTTTGATTTTATTGTATCCAATGACATGGGCAGCTATTTCAAAGATAACAAGATATATTATGGTAGCCATTTTGGATTTACTATTATCTTGTTTTGAAGTTCTTTATTGCATTCATTGTTTTGTTTTTATTGGTTCTGTTCTGTTCTGTTTGATTTTTACTATGTCGGAAGGTATCTGCAGCTATTTTGAAGACAGCAGGCAGCATTATGGTAACTATTGTTGATTTCCTATTATTTTGAAGTCCTGTGTCACTTACACTGGTTTGTTTTGACTGGTTTTGCTCTGTTTGTTTTGCTTGGTTTTATTCTCTTTAAAATAAAAGACAAGAATATTAATATACTGGAAAAGAAAATAGGTATAAATCTTGAAGACACAAGTGTAGGCAGAGACTTCACAAACAAAACCCAGAGTGCAAAGAATCAACAACTGGGATCACACCTTATTAAAAAGCTTTTGCACAGCAAGACAATAACCAACAGAGTGAAAAGACAACCCATAGAGTGGGAAAAAATTATAGCCAGTTGTCTCTCAGGCAAAGGACTTATATATAGAACATATAAAGAATTGGAAAAAATCAGCCTTCCAAAATTCAAAGACCAAGTCCAAAAATGGGCATCTGAGATGAATACATACTTCTCATATTAAGAAATACAATTGGAAAATAAATATATGAAAAAATGTTCAACAACATTGGTCATTCAAAAGATACAAACTAAAACAACACTGTGATTCCATCTCACTGCAGAAAGAATGGCTATTATTAAGAAAACAACCAGTAACAAATTCTGGTAGGGCTAAGAGGAAAAAGAAATCCTTCTCCACTGTCAGTAGGAGTGTAGACTGGTGCAATCACTGTGGAAATCAGTGTGGAGAATTCTTTTTTTTTTTTTTTTAATTTTATTTAAAGAGAGAAAACAAAACAAAACAGAAAAAGGGGTAGAAACAATACAGAATCTCAGAAAAAAAAACAGTAAGAAATCACTAGTTGACAAATTACATACTGTCTTCTTAGACCTAGTTGTCAAAGTTACAAAATGAAAGCATACAAAGTGGACATTCAAACAGTGAGACTGCAAAGAAGTTCAATGATCCAGTGACAACTTAGCAACATGGTTATCAATCCTACACACTCAAACATACACGCAGCCATATCCTCCAGAGCACTCTCCTCTCTTCTCTTTACTTTTTAAGTCCACCATCTGCTTAGTTGTATCCTGTTTCAGGTTGCTCAGTACCCTACCGACTTGCTTTGTTGTTGTTATATACTTTTAATCACCTTATATAATTCTGTTGCCTTGTTTTTGAGTTACTCCTCATCCATGATCCATGGATCAGCTTTGGTGGAGTTGGGAGATTTTTAGAGGTATTTTGTTACTTTCTTATCTCCTTTTTTTTGTTTTGTTTTTTTTTTTTTTTGAAGGCAGCAAAATACAGCAGAGCAAGACAGAACAAACCCATGCAACCACACTGCAATAAAACTACCACAGAACCTCAGAGCAAGTCACCAGGACACAAGCAATGGGCTCAATAGTACAGCCCGTTTTGTTCACATTAGCTGTTCTTTCAGTCAAATAGAGGAAAATGGAAAGAAATATTGAACTTTTAAAAACAGAACATTGAATAAAGCAGTACCATTAATCAAGACTGAGCAAAACAGTGATAAAAATATTTGCCTTCAAAGATATGGTAGAAGGAAATTGCCACACTGTATACATTCATCCTCCAAGAAGATACTCAGACCACGGGGAGTGGGGGTGGTGGTGGTGGATCAATGTCTGATTCTTAGCGCGCACCGGCAGGGCCCCAGCTGCTCACCAGGGCGGCGAGTAGGCAGCCTGTTCTCCAGTGCCCAAAGTTCCAACATGATGCAGAGTTCAAGAATCGCTGAATGTTCTGGCCCCGGTGTGCCGGCGACTTCAGTGTGGAGAATTCTTAAAAATTTAGGATTAGAGTTCCCATTTGACCCAGCTATTCCCCTTCTGTGTATTTTCCCAGAAGAATTAAAAACATCATACCACAGCCACATATGTGTTTTCAGCAGCACAACTTGTAGTAGCTAAATCTTGGAATTCCCATCAACTGAGGAATGGATAAAAAGATGTAATTTTTTTATACAATGGAATACTACTCAGATAAACTTGAGACTTTTATAAAAGATAAACTTGAGACTTTTATAGATGAATGGATACAACTCTAGACCTTTCATCAGTGAAATAAACCAGACCCATATGTGTAAACATCATATTGTCTCACTAGTGTGAGGAGCTGAAAGAGTAAACAAGATCCAAAATATACAATAGATATTGTGAGTAGGGAAGAAACTGTTCAAAAGAAAAGAAAAATTGTGATGGTAGAAAGGAAAAGGAAGGAAGGGAAAGGGAAAAACGTATATAAACACAAGACAGTTAAGATAATTATACAGCTGGTTTCCCTTGGTTCATTGAGGGGAGAGTTTTGTGTTGGTAATTTTCTGGACAATTTTTCACGTCTATATCTTGTACTCTGACCAACTACTGTGAATATAACAATACCCAATGTGTTGATTATTGTTACCTTCCTACTGGCCCATTTTGAAACTCTGTTTTATTGCTATTTCTTACTTTTTTCTGTTTAACATTTAAAAAATGGAAATTCTAGGCCATCACATTTCAGTTCATGTATATGACTTGGTTATTGTTGTTTTAAAAGTTTAAAATTTTTTTATCAGTACATAATCAGAACATTCCTTGTGTGGAGCTGGTGCACACACACAACACATCTTGCCTCTTTCTTCATCACCTTTCATTCCTCTCCCTCCATCTCTTGATCCGTTTTCCACTTGAGAAAGATCTATTTTCCTATTTTCTATTATCTATCTTTTATTTTATTCTTTATTTATACTTTGGGTTTCTCAAATATGAGAAACCATTCAGTGTTTGAGTTTGTATATGTTCTTCATTTAAAAAATTCCAACACTAAAAAATTGTATAGAGTAGAAAGCAGAAGTCTCTCTCTCTCTTTTTTAACTCAACCCCATTCCTAGGAGTACGTTTGATTTTTATCTTCCCCTGTCTTTATGTTTTCTTTGCACAGGCAAACACAGTCTGCACAGACACGTATGCCTAACGTGTGTGTCCGTAGAACTCTGGTCTATTGTTTAGCGTCAAAATACACCCATAAGATGGGAATATCTCAGAAGGTAATGAACCCATAGGCCTTGCAAGTGTAAATTTTCTCTGATTTCCAAATGATGTTATGCTGATAAACCTGGGGAAATGGTCTGAAATATATGACCTTACTTACTGATGGTGAATCACTAGAGTGTCTCACGGTTCTAGTTAATATGATTTGACTTTTTGATGTTGCTATTTTGAGACAAACACAGTATTGTTAAGTTGCTCAGGTTGGCCTCAAATCTTAGGCTCAAACAATCTGCCTGCCTTAGCTGCCCAAGTAGCTGGGACTACCACTGCACACCATCATGCTTGCTTAATTTGGCATGTAAAATAAAAAATATCTCCTAGGTGACTTGGAAAATGGAAATAGACATTTTGTTCTGATACCTCTTCTCAAGAGGAAAGATGTTTAAATGGTTTAAACTGTTCAAAAATACATCAGCTAGTTGAGTGGGAGTTTTTGCCAAGGGCTAAGTTCAAGCAGAGGCTGATTACTAGCTTGTTAGGAAGTTGTAGAAAAATTTAAAACCACAGGTAGGAAGTGGTGAGAGTTGGGATGGATGCTTCCAGGCCCTGTTTCGGTTCTCTGATTCTCTAACTTCTGATGCATGCTCACCTGGGCAGCTAGAAGATCACAGGTAATGCTCCAGGAACAGGCTCATGCTCCAGGCCCCCACTCCTCAGCAAAGGCAGATGGTGTACACACAGCTTGGTTGGTTCTGAAGGCTGCCAGCTGCCATGCAGCCAGGGAACAGTGTCACCTGCAGGCAGCAATGCTTGTTCCAGCTGCTCTTTGAGCATTAGGAGCTTTCAACTTTGGTACATAGACTTAAAAGAAAAATTCTCTGTAACTACTGGAGGTTTTGAATTGACAGAAAATTCTGTGCATTCTTTTTTTAAAATTTTATTTAAGGGGGGGAAGCAAAACAGAAAAAAGGGTAGACACAATACAGAATTTCAAAAAAAATAAACAGTAAGAAATCACTATTTGATGACACATTACATATTGTCTTCTTGGATATAGTTGTTCAAGTTACAAAATTAAAGCATACAAAGTGGACATTCAAACAGTGAGGCTGCAAACAGTTCTGTTCACCGATCCAACAAAAACTTAGTAACATGGTTGTATACATACAGTTATCTCTTTTAGAGCACTTTCTTTTCCTCCTCTTGCTTTTTTAAAAAAATTTTTTTATTTAAAGAAAAAATTTTGAAACAGAAAGAGGGTAGAAACAATACAAAATCTCAAAAACAAAACAAAACAGAAAAAATAAAGTAATCAGTAAAAAAATCACTAGTTGATAATTACATACTTTCCTCTTAGAGGCAGTTGTTCAAGTTACAAAAGTAAAGTCCACAAAGTGGACATCCAAACAGTGAGACTGTAGTCAGTTTTGCTCATCCATCCAACTAAAACTTTAGCGACATGGTTATTAATTCCACACACTCAAACATACATGCAGTTGTATACTTTAGAATACTCTTTTCCTTTTTTTTTCTTTACAATAATTATAATCCATTCTCATAAACTACTTAGAAGTTCTACACATGTATAAGTCTCTACACATATACCTAGCCTTTCTGTATTAGAGGGAGAAACAAATCAAAACAAGTCAGCAATACAAATTCCTAGAAAAACACAAAATGAAAAGAACATACAAAAACACAACACTAGGTGATCTACGGTAGTCACTATGATGTCTCTTGTTATTTTCAATAAAATTGTCTATATCGTCAAATATAATATAAACAGCATTGCTTTACACTATTAATAAAATCTAAACATTAGAGACATTATAGGAATTCAAAGGCAGTTAACAATCAAACCAGAATGGGTATCCTGTTGAATCCTGTCATCTTCAGAGTAGTTGCCCCTACTCTCAGACTCGACACTCTCAAGCAAACCAGATTCAAATAAAATCAGTCAAGATAAAACAGTGATATAACCAATTTTCTCTGTCTTATCTCTGCCATGCTATTTTTGTTGTTATTTGTTTACTTTTCTCCTTAATTCTACTGTCTGCCCCTTTCTTTGAGGCCTTTCTGCCATTATTCCTGGAACCCTGGTGATTTTCTTCTCTCTCTCTAGAATGTCCTTCAGTATTCTTTGCAGGGTTGGATTGGTGGTCACAAACTCCCCCAGTTCCTCTTTGTCGTGGAAATATCTTGTCTCCCCATTAATTTTGAGAGACAGTTTTTCAGGGTACATCATTTTGGGTTGGAGGTTATTTTCTTTCAGGGCTTGGAATATTTCACTCCAAGTTCTTCTTGATTTGTCTGGCTTTCTGCATGTTGCGAGAGTCCAGCGTCTGAGTTGTTTTTATTTATTTTTTCCTCAGAGAGGCTCTCTTATCGTGCCGCCACTCAGTCGGCCATCTTGCAGTCTCTATACTGTGCATTCTTAACAGGCTGGTTGAGCAGGAAATTACACATTCACCTTTTCTCTGTTTTGACATTTCATCAAGGCAGAATTTAGTGGCCAGGAAAGAGAATGTTGAAACATTTGACCTCAGAAAAAGAGACACTGGATATAACTTCGGTGTTCAGTTCAGTCTCTGCTTGTGTACAAATCGATGTATTTCTTTTCTTTTTATTATGAAAAAAATGTGTTTCTGTGAATGTGTGAGTGCTACAACACTGAAAGTTGCAAAAAAGAGTATATCAAATATCTGTATACTTTTTCCTGTATTCAGTAATGTTTTGCCACTTACTTTATCTCTCCCTATATATACACATGTGTACATATTATGAATAGTATCACTATTGCTGGAAAGTATTTGAGGTAAATTGTGGGCATCTTAGTCTTTCCCACCCAAACACTTTGGCAGGCATTTCCTGGGAAGAAAAATCAATGATCAAATTTAGGAAATTCAACACTGATATGAATCTATTAGTGAGCATAATCATAGTCAAAATTTGCCAGTCTTTCCAATGCTGTCTTCACACCACATCATCTCAGTCCAGGATTGCACAGTCACGTGTAGTTGTCAAGCTTCTTTGGCCCCTTATTTCAGAATTGTTCTTTCATGTTTGTCTTTTTTTAATATAAGCATTTTTGAAGCATGCAGGCTAGCACGCTACTGGATTTGCATTTGCTTGGTGTTTCCTTTAAATGAGATTCCAGCCATGGTGCACATGCTGTGTTCTTCTCGGTGTACGTCACGTTAGGAGCCACCCAATGCCAGCGTGTCCCACCAGCAGCAATGGAAACTGATCATGTGGTTGAGCGGCTATCAATGTGACTCCTCCACTTTAGGGAATCATCCCCTTTTTGCAATACTATGTGGAGATACTAATGGTACCACCTGGATTTCTTTACTCTAAAACTTTCCCACGTTATTGTAATAAATGATCTTCAGGAAGATATTTTTAGACTAGGTAAATTTCTTGTTTGGCATCCAGCAATGACCCTTGCCCGAATCAGTTATAATATTAGTATGGAAAATAGATATTTTGGGGAGAGGGGGTGTTGTAATGCCAAGTGTACTCCCTGTACTCACATTTGTTGATCGTCACCTGCCAGGTATGACTAAGTGTCCTGCCAGCACTAAATGTGTTGCTCATCACCCCAGAACTTGAGATACATCTTCAGAACAAGGCGGCTTATGCCTCAGCAGATTTTCCACTCAGGAAGGGCCACAGGTTCCCCTAAGTGAATGTTCCCTACACTGTCCTCCTCACCTACTGCTTCATGCCTTTGCTTCCTTGAGACTTCCAATTCCAGTGCATGTCACCACCCTCTATCCAACTGTCCAAGCCAAATAACCAAGAAGCATTCTCAATTCCTTCCTTTTTTTGTGTCTCCACATCTAAGCAGTAATCAAACTCCGTGTGGTGGAAACTTCCAAATAACTTTAAGACTTTGTCCCCTTCTCTCCATTTGTATCTCTATCACAGGGTTTAGGCTACTACCACCTCTCACTTGGGCTTATGCAAAAGCAGCCCACCTCTCTCCATGCTTCTAATATTTTTTGTACTGCAATCCATTTGCCTTATGTAAACCAAAGTGAGCTTCTGTAGTATAATTCTGATCACGTCTTCCTCAGGTCCCCTGTTCCATTAAATTCTTTGGTAGTTTCCATGACTTTAAGGATCCTTTGGTCAAACTGATAATTCCAAACTCCCTACTTTGGTGTACAAGCTTAGAGATGGCCCACATCACCAGAAATATTTTATCACAGTGTTATCTTTTATTTATTGGTTTCGTTTCAACACAGTTCAAGACAGTCCCATCCATATAACTAGAATTTGTTTTTTGAAAACACACATGCAAATCAGCAATGTGCACATGCTAAGCAATAAGCCCTTGAAAATCGCGGAAGCGACCTCGAGGTGGTCATTTCCAGTGGACTGTAGAAAGCTGCCTGTTTACTGTGGGTCTTAGGTTTGAAAAGGACCTATGGTGCCTTGAACTGTTCTCCAGAGCAGAAGTCATTTAAAAAATGAGCCACCAGAGGGCGCGCCATAATCCCATTACATGCTAGAGGAGGCACGAGGTCCGCGTAATTCCCATATGTATATTACAATGGATTTGTTTATTACTTCTGACTACCATGTGTATACAAAATCCCAGGGAAATCACTTCCTTTTATTTTTATGCTGTATCCATGGTTTCAGAACAACATGCTAAAGAAAATCTTTCCCATGATGAATAAAGAAGACAATACAAACATTTGGCTATTATCTTCTGCCCAAAAAAGTCAGATTGCATTTTAAATTATCTCTCTTTAGGTTAGAACTCTTGATTTATTGAAGAGGCTTCTAAAATTATGAACAGAAAATTACTTATAAATATTTGAAAGATTTCCAGAATATCGAGTCAAGCAACAGCTTCCTCTTACCCAGAATTTACTATGTTCCAGGAACTTCACTAAGAGTTTCATATGCATTATAACTAAATCTAATACACATAACTGAATAATTTTTGACATTAAGTATTACCGTTCCAATTTTGCAAATGAGAAAACTGAGATTCCCCCCACCCCGCCAGTTCTTTGGTTACTTGACTAAGATTACAAAACTAGTATTTGAACAGGGACTATCAGATGTAGAAGATCTTTGCTTTCCTCTCTGAAGCCCACTCTCAGTTGCAGAGCTTTCTCTTCCCATCCTTCCACGTGCACATAAATGTCTAGATTGAACCCTGGAACATATCTACTACACTCCAGATACCAGCTGTCTCCCAGTTTCTAGATTTTACTTTCTATTGCCAATCAAAGGTAGCCTCTCCCATATCTCCTTCACTACAATCCTTCCTCTGGTCTGGGAAGCACAGAAGAACCTGCTGAGTCAGAACCTTCAGAACCAGAAGCCCTGAGTGACGATGGCAAGCAGAGTCAAAAATTCATGTGAAACATGTCATGTACATGGGGAAATTTGATGAGGTCACATGTTAACCTACAGCAATAGGCCTCTATGCAATCGGTAGATTAACCTCCCTAAGTTTCAGTTCCCTTATTTAAAAAGAGAAAAAGTAATTTCAGTTCAGTTTTTTTAAAGACTATTACACTAAGTGTATGTAAAGCTTTGATTATGTTAAATGCCTAGTAGATACTTGGTATGTAGTTCCTTTGCAAAGGCAATAAGAAGGGGGAGCCAAGGCTATGAAGGGTGGGTGCTAGCAGGCTGGCGCTGGCCCCGGGGAGAGTTTAAGACCATCGCTCCCAGCAGTTAAGTGCCCACCCAGCTCCCTAAAACACTGAACTTGGCTTGGGAGGGCCTGAGGGCCTGACTGGGCCATGCTCAGCAGCCTTCATTCAGTTGCAGGAGCAGAGGGTGCAGGAGGTGATTTCCAACATGTCCGGGGGAAGCTTTGAAACATCACTTGAAACACAGAAATATAGGAAAATGAAAAGACAAAAGACCAAAATACAATCCCAAACCTCCAGCCCATCCCAAGAAAGCCTAGGAGCCATGGACAAAAGACCAAAATGCAATCCCAAACCTCCAGCCCATCCCAAGAAAGCCTAGGAGCCATGTACATATAAGAAAATATAAGCCATATACCTGAAATGCCTGAAATGATATCAACTGAAATAAAGAAGCAACTCTGGGACGCTCTAAAGGAACTCAATCAGAAATAATCTCCCAGGTAAAAGAAGAAATGATAAAAGTAGTGGAAAAAATACTGAACACATCTAAAGAAGACATAGTTAAAAAACTAGAGGAACAAAGCAAAAAGATAGAATCCCTGAATGAACAGTATAAGAAACAAACAGAATTCATGAAGCAGATTCAAAGAGATATATAGGAAATCAAAAATTCTATTGAAAGTTTCCAAAACCACCTCAATGAAAGTGAAGATAGAATTTCAGACCTCGAAGACAAGATTGCAGCTAGTGAACAGGAAAGATCTTTTAAAAATAACAAAGAATCAGGAAATAACAATTCAACAGCTGCAAGATGATAAAAAGAAAAACAACATAAGATTAATAGGGATAAATTAAAAAGAAGGGGACAACACAAATGATATCAAGAGGCTATTTACAGAAGTAATAGCTGAAAATTTCCCAAACATGAGAATGGAAACTGACATAAGATCAGTGAAGCATATAAGAACTCCAAATAGCCATATCCAAAATAAAATTACACTTATAATAATCACCATCCCAGAAATCCAACATAAGAACAGAATATTAAAAGCTATTAGAAAAGACAGATCACCTATAAAGGAAACCTTATACTCACAGCAGACTTCTCAACACAAACAATGAAGTCAAGAAGAGCATGGAATGAAGTATTTCAGGTCCTAAAGGAAAATAACTTTTATCCCAGACTTATGTACCCTGCAAAACTGTCCTTCAAAATGGATGGAGAAACAAGATACTTCCATAACAAAGAACAGCTAAAGAACTTCATGATCACCAAATCAACCCTACAAAGAATACTGAAAGACATTCTAGATACGCATAGGAAAAAACCACTAACCACTAAAGACAGATAATTAAGCAGAATGGAAAGATAAAGATACAACAGCAGAAAGATAATATGTCAATAATAAACCAATATATAACAGTTATAACCCTTAATGTAAATGGCCTCAATTCACCAATTAAAATAAATAGACTGGCAGAATGGATCAAAAAAACAACATCCAACCATATGCTGTCTACAAGAAACCCATCTAACCCAAAAGGGAACTCATAGACTGAAAGTCAAGGGATGGAAAACAATACTTCATGCAACAGGAACCCCCCCCAAAAAAAAGCAGGGGTAGCTATTCTGTTTGCAGACAATGTGAACTTCAAACTAAGAATGATCCAAAGAGATAAAGAAGGTCACTACATATTAGTTAGGAGAAAACTTCAAGAGGAAGAGATAACAATCTTAAATATATATGCACCAAATTCCAGAGCACCCAGCTATACAAAGCAAGTATTAACAGAAATGAAAAATCAAATAAGCAATAAAACAATTATAAAAGGAGACCTTAACATACCATTGAAACAAAGGGATAGATCAACTAGACAGAAAATCAGCAAAGAAATAACAGAACTGAATCACACCTGTGAACAAATGGACTTGATAGACGTATACAGAGTGTTCTATCCAACAACATCAGAATATACATTCTTCTCAGCAGTACATGGGACATTCTCTAAAATAGAGCATATACTAGCCCACAGAACATATTTAAGTAAATACAAAAGAATAGAAATTATCCCATGCATATTATTAGATCATAGTGCCATGAAACTAGAAATTAATGATAAAAGAAACTACAAAAACCCCACAAACACATGGAAATTGAATAATATACTCTTGAGCAATCAGTGGGTCACAGAGGAAATTAAAGAAGAAATTAAATAATATCTACAAGCAAACAATAATACAAATACAACTTACTGGAATCTGTGGGATGCAATGAAAGTGGTCTTCAGTGGAAAATTTATTGCACTGAGTTCCCACATCAGGAAAACAGAACAAACACAAATAAACAACCTGATACTATACCTCAAACATCTAGAAAAAAAAGAGCAAGCCAAGCCCAAAGCCAAAAGAAGGGAGGAAATTATAAAGATCAGAGCAGAAATTAATGCAATAGAGATTAAGAAAATAATACAAAGATTCAATGAATCAAAGAGTTGGTTCTTTGAAAGAATAAATAAAACTAATAGGCCCCTAGCCAACCTTATTTAAAAAATGAAAGAAAAAACTCAAATCCATGCAATATGGAATGAAAAAAGTGAAATCACTACAGACTCTGGAAATACAGATGATCATCAACACCTATTTTGAAAACCTCTACTCTCTACTCTCATAGGTTTTACTACACAGAAGAAATGGACAAATTCCTAGAAACATATGAACTACCAAAGCTGGGTCAAGAAAATGTAAAACTGCTGAATAACCCAATTTCTATTAATGAAATTGAAAATGTAATTAAGTCCTAACCAACAAAGAAGAGCCCAGGCCCAGACGGATTCACTGTGGAATTCTACAAGAAATACAAAGAAGACCTAATGCTGACACTCCTCAAACTGTTCAATGAAATCTAAAGGGAAGCAATTCTCCCTAAGTCATTCTTGGAAGCAAATATTATTCTAGTACTAAAACTAGAAAGACCCAACTAAAAAAGAGAACTACAGACCAATCTCCCTAATGAACATAGATGCAAAAATTCTCAATAAAACATTGGCAAACAGGATGCAGCAATCATCAAGAAGATTATACACCATGACCAAGTGGGATTCATCCCAGGCATGCAGGGATGGTTCAACATACATAAATCAATAAATGTAATCCACCATATAAATAGAGCCAAAAATAAGAATTACATGATCATTTCTATAGATGCAGAAAAAGCTTTTGATAAGGTCCAACACTCATTCATGATAAGAACCTTACAGAGAATTGGAATAGATGGTCTTTTCCTCAATATGATAAAGGTCATTTATGACAAACACCAGCCAACATCATATTAAATGGCCAAAACCTGAAAGCCTTTACCTTAAAATCAGGCACAAGACAAGGATGTCCCTTATCACCTCTCCTATTCAACATAGTACTGGAAATACTAGTCAGAGCAATTAGACAAGAGAGAGATAAAAGGAGTAAAGATAGGAAAAGAGGAAGTTAAATTATCATTATTTGTAGACAACATGATAATCTACATAGAAGACCCCCAAAACTCCATTGAAAGACTCCTAGATATAATAAATTCAGCAATGAAGCTGGATACAAAGTCAATACTCAAAAATCAATAGCATTCCTATACACTAACAACAAAACCACTGAGAGGGAAATAAGAGAAGCCACATCCTTCACACTAGCATCCAAAAAAATGAAATCCTTAGGAATTAATCTAATGAAAGAAGTAAAAGAGCTATACAGGGAAAATTATAATACTCTGAAAAAAGAAATCGAAGAGGACCTCAGAAAATGAAAAGATATCCCTTGTTCATGGATAGGAAGAATAAACATTGTGAAAATGGCCATTCTCCCAAAATTGTTATACAGATTCAATGCAATTCCAATGAAAATACCACTAACATACCTCATAGATCTAGAGAAATCACTCCTAAAATTCATCTGGAACCAGAAGAGACCTAGAATAGCAAAGACAATTCTAAGCAGCAAAGGCAAGGCAAGAGGCATCACACTCCCTGACCTGAAGCCATACTACAAAGCTACTGTAATAAAATCAACACGGTACTGGAATAAAAACAGATATGAACATCAGTGGAATAGATTAGAAGATACAACCACAACTACAAACACTCTCAACCACCTTATTTTTGATAAAGGGGCCAAACATGTTCACTGGAAGAAAGATAGTCTCTTTAATAAATTGCGCTGGCTATCCATGTGCCGAAAACTAAAACTAGACCCATGCCTATCACCATGTACTAAACTAAAATCTAATTGGATCAAAGATCTAAATATTAAAACAGAAACACTAAATCTGTTGGAAGACAAAGTAGGTAAAAATCTTGAAGACATAGGGATAGGTAGAGAATTTATGAACAAGAATGAAACACATGGGAAATACTTCCCAGAATCAATAACTGGGATCATGTCTTATTAAAGAGTTTCTGCATGTCCAAAGAAATCTGCAGTGTAGTGAAAGAAAAACCCCACAAACTTAGAAAAAAATCTTAGCAAATCATCCCTCAGATAAAGGACTTCTGTCTAGAACCTATAAAATTTTAAAAATTAAAAAAATCAGATCCCTGAAATTCAAAGACCCAATCCAAAAATGGGCATATGAGATGAACACACAGTTCTCAGATGAAGAAAAACAAATGGAAAATAAATATATGATAAAATGTTCATCATCATTAGTCATTAGAGAAATGTGAATTAAAACCACACTGAGATTCCATCTCACTCTAGAAAGAATGGCCAGGATAAAAAAAAAAAAAGACTACCAACAACAAATGCTGGAGAGGCTGGGGGGAAAAAGGAACTCTTCTGCACTGTTGGTGGGAGTGTACACTGGTGCAACCACTGTGGAGGTCAGTCTGGAGATTCCTCAAAAAACTGGGATTGGAAGTCCCATTTGACCCAGCTATTCCACTCTTAGGCATATTCCCAGAAGAAATGAAAACATCATACCACAGTGATATATGTGCACCCATGTTTATAGCAGCACAATTTCTAATAGCCAGATCTTGGAAACAACCTAAGTGTCCATCAATTGAGGAATGGATAAAAAAAGTCATGGTATTTTTATACAATGGAGTACTACTCAGCTATAAATAATGATCACATTGAGATATTTATAAATAAATGGATGCAACTTGAGACCATACTCATAAGCTAAATAAATCAAACTCACATGTATAAATACCCTATAGTCTCCCTAGTGTAAGAAATGGTAAGAGTACATAAGATTTTATGGTAATCATGATTCCCTATTACATTGCTTTGAAGGCTTATAATGTTTTCATTCATTAGTTGGAATGGTTTTATTCTGTTTTGTTTGATTTTATTATGTGTGATGGTATGAACAGCTACTTTGAAGAAAACAAGACATTATGGCAGCCATTGCTGATTTAATATCATCTTGCTTTGAAGTCCTACCATGCTTTTGTTCTTCTATTACCATTGGTTTTATCATCTTGTGTCTATTGGATTTTAATATGTGTGATAGTACAAATTTTTTATGGAAAATGAGATATTATAGTAGCCATTGTTCATTTTCTGTTATTTGGTTCAGAATGCCTTGTAATACTTTCATACTCTTGAATGGTTTTATTCTATTTCATTATGTTTGATATTATTGTGTGTGAAGCTATGGTCAACTATTTTAAAGAAAGAGACATTATGGTAGCTACTGTTAATATCTGGTTGTCTTGTGAAGTGCTGTGTTGCTTACATTGTTCTGTTCTGATCTTCTTTGTTCTGTCCTCTTTTGTTTTATTCTCTTTAAAATAAAATTTTTAAAAAAACAAAGGCATAAAGAAAACATTCCAGAAAAGGTCTGACGTCAGAATGGTCTCTCAAATACAAACTTGGAAGCCAGAGGTCCAAAGAACAATACCTCCAAAATACTGAGGGAAAAAGTCAATTGCCCATAAAAATGTAAATTAAGTGGAAAAGTCTCTATCAAGTCAAACTATCAAGTAGAAAATTTATACCCAGCCAAACTGTCAATTAAATGGAAAACTATATCCTCAGCCAAACTATTAATTAATCACAAAAGCATAATAAAGTCATTTTAACAAAATTTGACAACCTATGCATCTATTCTCAGGCAATACTGCACCAAAATGTGAGTAATTACTCAGTCAAGAAATTTTCATCCAAGAAAAATATTTGGTGTCTTAATAGGAAACCTTTTGTATGTGGAAAACACTGCCTAGGGTGCAGTGCACCCTGTTAAACAGTTTGAGAAGAATTAATGATAGCATAAGGGAAAATATGTATCAGGCAATTATTAATTCCAGACACAAGAAAAAGTTGATAAAGGAAATTAAATCCTACCTAATATATTTCTTGAGTCAGTAAAATATTTAAAACCTGGCAATAATTTATTCATTGATATTGTATTTCATTGGAAATTTAAGAAAGATTACCAATTGGGACTGAGAAGACAAAGTCAGAGAAGTGCTAACCTTTCATTCTGAAAACTGGAAAAGCAAAAGATTGTACCTAACATTGATTTTAAAAAACGAAGTCCAGTACCAGCAGACCACTTAAAAATGTAGGGGCACACATCGGAAGAGGCATGTGACAGATGTGGAAGGGGTGCTTCTGTGGAGCTACATTCCGGGCCTCTCTTCTGTTAAAAAATAAGTATGAGATGGACATGTGTTGCTCTGAGATGATGATTGGTTGCTATTTAAGGATGAATAAGTACACACCCAAATTCATAATTCCTAAACCATCACACAGCAGCAGACTCTGTGACCCTGGGTAACTCCTTTCATGCATCCGTTTCTCCATTTGTAAGAAAGGTTTGAACTCAGTGGCTGTGGCACTAGCATCAATCACTATCATCAAATGCACTCTCAGCACTGTATGTATGGTTGCACTAATCACCATTATTGAAATGCAATCTTATAAAACATGTTGAAAAATATCACTCCATAGTTTAAAGACCATTTCCCCTAGATAATATTATAAAGTAAACTGAAACATTTAAGGTTACAGTAAAGGGAATACAAAGAATTGAACAAACCTGCCCATGTTTTATCCTAGGTCTTTCTCAAAAGCCAGGCAAGTTTCACAGCCAGAGAGGCTGCAGAGGAATCCCGCCCCCTGGAGAGCCCCAGCCCCTTGCCTATGTGAAACTAACCAAGAGCTTCCATAGTTCAGAGACTTCCATGGACAGCATCATTCTCCACTCACCTCCAGCTTCAAAGCTATTTCCCTAGCCATGTTAACCCCATGGCAAGAGCCGCAAAGGGGCTTTTCAAAAGAAGGGAAATCAAAGTGGCAGCAACTCCAAGACAGAGGCTAAATCCCAGTCCAGCTTCCTGCTGCATTTTCTTTCTAAATTCTCTGTTCTCAGAGCTCGGGCCACCCACACAAGTCACAGTCACAGATGGTTGCGTGGTTCCAGTGATTTAACCTTGCTTTCTTCCTGGGGCCCCTCAGGCATGATTTGTTTTTCTCAAGAGTCAGAAATCACTTTCCCAGCACCAGGTGGTCCAGCTGTGAGCAGGTGAAGTTCGCTGCATACAATTTTTAAAACCCATTTCTTTTCCTGATAGGAGAAAGCCTAGGTGATCTCATTAAAGCCTCAGTTAAGAAAAGTGCACATGATACCCCAGATCCCTGGCCTCCAAGGTCTTGATTAATTTCTATGCTCTGGGTTCAAGGTGAGAAGAAGGGAGGTATTTCCCGGGTAGTGATGGCAGCCACATTTACAGAGCTATGTAGCACGCTCTGGCTCATTTAATACCTTGACAACCTTATCTATCATCTTATAGATAAAGAAGTTATTTATAACTTCTTTATCTATAAAGAAGTCCTTGGAAGTAAAGTAGCTTGTCCAAGTTAGCACAATCAGGAGAGTCTGATGGGAGCTGAAGCCTAGGAAACTTTAAAGCTCAAGTCTTTTGAACTCAAATCACTTCTCTCACCTCCCCAAGAGCACTGCTTGCTTGCTGCTACCAAGACAGGGCTGTGGGTAAGGGTTAGGGATTGATGCAGAGGGCCTGGCTTGGCTGAGTTTGAGGGAAGCACAGAGAGCTAGTGGGTGAGTGTGGACCTTTCCTTCTTCGGCTGCAGAACGAACTTCCTCGCTCTTGGTCCCCTCATCCGTTGAATCCCAGATGTAAGCTTAGAGATGACTGGAGTGACTCTTAGGATACATCATGATAGATTGCCCATCTGACTCAGTCACAGGATGTCTGGGTGTGTGTATGGACATCTGGTCTAGGGCCACAGAGGGCCCTTGCCACTCTGTGGCTGTCTTCTTTTTTAGGTCTTCTGTTTTCATTCCTCCTTCTCTGTCTTCTGTTAGACGGTGACTCTGGATGTCTATGTCACCTTACTTCCTTAATGGTGTATGGTGTTTTATTACCCCCCAGGAACAAAGGACTGGCTTGGAATCTGGTTTATAATATACAGCTTTCCCATTTGGAAAGAGAATTGCCAGGATGCAAGCAGGCATATGTTGTAGGTGGGGTTTACAAGGGAAACAATTTAATATAGGACACTTAACTTATAAGATTATTTTATAATAGTCACCCAAAGAGTCAAATACAAAAGAGTACAGGAAAGCTGTCCATACACTAAAGACCCAAAGAATGCAGTTGAGGGCCTGGATCCCATGGCGATGTCCTGCATGAGTCCAGCCTAAGACATAGAGCCCATGGCAATGCCTCCACATGTCTAACTGGAGGCCTAGGGCCTATGACATGCAAGTCTGTTTCACGGATCTGCTCTGGGAAGGCCCAAAGGTCAAAGGTCAGAGGTGGAATCTAGAAAATCTGTGCTAGCAGGCGGAAGGATCTGCACTGAAGCCAGGAAGTGATGCTCAAAGCAAGGACCAGAGCTCCCCTGAAAAGTACCACAGACATCCTCAGTGATGATGAGGTCTTGCGCTCCTCCAAGGATTAGAACAGCTGAGCTCATATCAGGAAGCCTGCGTGACAAGCTTCTCCTGGAGATTGAACAGCACAAATCTTCCCCTCTGGAGCCAGAAATCAAGGACCAGAGCTCCCCCAAAGTGAACCACAGCCATTTTCAGGGACAGTGAGGTTCCCAGCTCCTCTGTCAGTCTGAACAGCCAAGTTCCTATTAGGCAAGAAGCTTGACAAGCTCCTCTGGGGAAACCAATGACAAGAGAATAACCAACAACATCTCTTCTTCCTCTCCGTTCTCCTTTTTATGTTGTTGGCAACGATACTCAGGTGGGCCATCCACACCCAGCATCATGCTGATTCAGTTCAACTGGGTGTTACAAGGTGACCACCAGCTGTCCATCCACCACAGCACCCCTTCAGATAACGTGCTGAAATCTCTGGAGACCCCTGGATCCTGGAACACTCGTGGATACAGGAAGCCCCAAGTCTACGGGGCTGAATCAGACAGGGAACAACCTCAGCTGAACCCCCACCCAGGTTTGATTTTATCTATTGCCTTTTGTTCCTTACTTTTAAAAAACAGTCCCGGTGAGGGATTTCAATGCTTTAGCTTAAAATACCATTCTTGAGTATATTCAGGAATATTATGTATTTATTGTAGAAAGATGAGGGACAGGAAAATTATAGAAAAGATGCAGAAATATGAAAAATATTTCCTATAATCTTACTTACTAGATATAGCAATTTTGCAGTTTCCCCTTTCTGGGCCCGTCTGTGTTCATTGTTAAGTATAAAACAAGTCCATATTAACTATACCTGATGCTACTCTATTCAACAACCACTTCTCTCCCTCAGCTTTACTGCCACCCTGACTTTTCTCAGATATAGGCCACGCACAAGGGACTCCCTTCAGCCTGTGGGAAGGAAACTTAGGTGATCTAGGTCATTCTTAATAATCTCACTCATCTGGTCAGTGGTTGGCTTCAGAATAACCACATGACTTTTTTTTTTTTTTGCCAAAGAAATGTGAGGGATATTTATAGAGAACTTCTGGGAAAAGTTGCTTTGTTAAAAAAAAAATTGCAAAAAGAAACTTCTGCTTTTCCCATCTAGATGTTATCTGCTTGCAATGATAGCAACTGCACAACCTGAGGGCTGAGGAAGCCGGCTGGAGAGGGCATGGTGAGCAAAACAGTCAGGACCAGAACTGTTGTTTCTTTGTTTAACTTTCTGCATTAACCAATCTTCTTTCCAAAACTAGACATCTTGTTTATGCTACTTAAAATTTTCTAGTAATTGCACCCAAAAATATTCTAACTAAAAATGTGTCTTGTCATTATTTATTCTTCTATAGTAGTATTTTTAATGAGCTTATGTTATTCTTTTTACTGACTTTTTACTAGAATTCATGCAACAACTTACTTTGGGAGACACTGAATACATTGCCATGTTTTTGCTGTTATAGTATTGCTGCACTAGCACTTTTGCACTTGTTTCTTCTTTCCTTAAATTTTGGGTTAAATGTGAACAATTTTAAGACTTTTTATATACATTCCAAATTACTCAGAAGTCATTCTTTAATGTGGTTTTCACTAACCTTTAAAAATCCTTTGTATAACAGAGAAAAGAGACACAGACAGAAGAAGAAGCTAGGCCTAGCTTCTCTTTCTCTCTTCTGTCTCTGTCTCTCTCTCATAACTTATCAGACATTATTAAAAGAATCATTATCCAAAAGCCTTGGGCTTGGGGTGTAGATCAGTGGTAGATCATGTACTTGGCATCCAAGGGGCCCATGGATTCAATCCCCAGCATCACCCTCAAAAGTATTATTTCTGCAAATGTGAACTTATTTTCCAAAATGCATTCCATATAAACACCACAAGGGAACTGCAAAATATGCCGAATGCTTAAATTTTGAAAACTTAAGGCAATAAAAGACACATTGCCAAAAATATGGAATGAGTATTTGAAGTGAGGGTGTGCATGTATTTTGAGTATTTTCAGAGGGATGAATGGCAATGTGTCTTTTACTGTAATAAATATTTTAATTTAAACTTTCATCATCTCTTTAATTGGTTGATCGATCGGTTGATCATTGTCCCTCACCGATCAAACATTTACGGCAATTTCTGTGAAACAAAAATATTATGGTATGTCTTCATCCACTTTTTTTTAAAGAGGGTAAAATTAAACAGAACAAAACAGATCATAAGAAAACAATTTAAGAAACAGATATCAAAGCAAGATCACTGGAGATCTTCACTGTCTATCATATTGTCTCTTGTTTTCTTCCAAATAGTTGTCCATATTTTCATACACAGTGAATTCATACAAAATAGTATTAAACTGATCAGAACAGGATAATAAAGGTATTTTGGATCTTCAAGACCAGACAATAGGGAAGACAACAATGGCTGCCATAATGTCTCATTCTCTTCAGAATAGCTGTCCATACCTTTATGTATGTTGAAATTAAACAAAAGAAAACAGACTAATATCACTCTGAACAAAGAATAATAGTATTGCTAGACTTTATATCATGACACTACAGAATTAGCACTGGGTACCTTAGTGTCTCTTTTTCTTCAAAGTATCTGTTCATTAAATCATGCATTATATAATCAGTTCTCGTAAATTGTTTAGAAGTTCTACACATGCATGAGTCTCTACATGTATACCTACCCTTTCTGTATTAGAGGGAAAAATAGATCAAAACAAGACAAAACAAATTCCTAGAAAAACATGAAATGAGAAAGACATATAAAATCACAATACTAGGTGATCTACAGTAGTTACTATGATGTCTCTTGTTATTTTCAAAAGAATTGTTTATATCACCAGGCATAGTATAATTGAATATAGCAATATTAATAAAAACAAAAAAATGAAGACATTATAGGATTTCAAAAGCAGTTAATAATCAAAGCAGAATGGGTATCCTAGTGAATCTTGTCATCTTCAGAGTAGTTACCTCTACTCTCAGACTTGATACTGTCAAGCATACCATATTCGAATAAAATCAGTCAAGACAAAACAGCGATCTAACAAACCAGATTCAAATCAGATCAGTCATAGTAATACAGTGTAATAATACAGGGCTTCAGTTTAAATTGATAGGAAATTAAGGATAGTTACAATAGTATATCCTGCTATTTTTGGGATAGCTGTCTGTGCCCTCAAAACTAGTACAAGTAGAAAGACTAGAACAGAATAAAATCAAACTAAACAGAGTGATAAGAATAATGTGGACTATTAACAATGCCCTCTGCCTTCCTTTTTCTTTTCTTTTTTTTTAAAGACAATTCCTCCCCTTTCCCTCCCACAGGGTGAACTGCACATTTTGGGTCCCACCAACTCCCTCAGTTTTTAGATTGGGGGGCAACCTGCTATTTACCTCAGTGATTCTGAAACTTCTCATTCCTGGGCTTGATCTCAAGTTGTATTCCTTTATGTATAAAAGCCTCAAAGTTTTCTTTCCTTATGGCTGAGTAGTTCTCTACTACACATAATATCCTGTCTTTCCAACCTATCTGCAGGTGCTGGATGAGTTGCCCCTATTTCTCTCTGGTTCCCTGTCATATAGAGCATTGTTTTCTTATATTTGACTTTCGGTCCATAAACCCTCTTTCAGGTTAATTATGTTTCCTATACAGAACATCTTGATGGACCCTATCTCCTGATCTACTCTGCCTGTGTTTCTTTTTTTTAGTGTATCAAGGCCATCTATGTTAGAGATTATAACCAACCTTCTCTGACTCATTTCTGCTGTGCTATTTTTTTTGCCATTGGTTGTCTACTTTTCTCCTTCATTCCACTGTCTTCCCTGTTTATTGAGGCCTTTCTGCCCCTGTTCCTGGAATCCTGGTGATTTTTTTCTTTCTCTCTAGAATATCCTTCAGTATTTTTTATAGGGTTGGATTGGTGGTCACGAATTCCTCCAGTTCCTCTTTGTCATGGAAGCATCTTGTTTCTCCATTAATTTTGAGAGACAGTTTTGCAGGGACATCAATCTGGGTTGGAGGTTATTTTCTTTCAGGGTTTGGAATACTTTGCTCCAAGCTCTTCTTGATTTGATAGTTTGTGTTGAGAAGTCTGTCATGATTTTGATGGGTTTTCCTGTATAGGTGACCTGTTTCTCTTCTCTGACAGCTTTCAATATTCTGTTCTTGTAATGAATTTCTGGGTTCTTGATTATTATATGTCTGGGTATAGATCTGTTTTGGTTGTAGCTGGCTGGAATTTTGTATCCTTATATATCTGAATATCATTTCCTTTTCCTATGTTTGACAAGTTTTCCTTAATTATTTCTGTGAATAGCCTTTGTATTTCCTTTGTGTTTACCCCTGCTTCTTCATTCACATTTTTTATTTTATTTTATGTACCAGGGATTGAACTCATGACCTCGAGCTTGCAAGGCAGGTGATTATGCCACTGAGCTAAATCCCTGGCCCACATTTTTTATTCTTAAGTTATAGATCCTCTTGTTGTCTTCTAGCCCTTGTATTTTTATTTCCTGGTTCTTTAAGAGATCTTTCTTTTCATAATCACACATTTCAAATCTATCTTCAAGTTTTGAAAGTCTAACTTTAGTTTCTGTCAAGCAATTTTTCCAGCTTTCAATGGAGTTTTTAATTTCCTGGTAATCTCTTTGAATCTGTTTCATGTATTCTAGATTTTTAAAATATTCTTCATCAAAGGTTTTTCTCCTTTTTCTCGGTTCCTCCGTTCTTCCATCTGTGTCTTCCTGAGAGGTGCTTAGTGTTTCTTTTATTAATCTTCTTATATCTTGCTTTGCTTGAATTAGTATTTCAGTTTTGAGTTCATCTATGATGTCACAAAGATACCTCTTTATGTTGGCTGATGCCATGTCCGATATTGCATGTTTGCTGCCCTTGATCTCTTCTGTATTTACCCCTCCTGGATTTATGTTCCCTGGGTTGGTGACTTTCTCTTGTCATGTTTCTGGTTTCTTTCAGACAGGTGTATGGTGGAGGTCTCAGGCCCTTTCCATATTGCTTATGGTTTTTCTGCAGCACGCTGGCTAGGGGATTGCTGCCCTCTCCAGTTTGCTGTTGATCAGTGAGGTGCACTGCTCCTCTGAGCCAGTCCAGCAGTAAGTGCCTTCACCACATTAGTCTGTGCTGTGCGGACATCACCAGTTTGGGACAATTTCATCCCTGGCTATTGGATCTCAACGAGGGGCATGATCCAGCCCAAGCAGATCTCACCAGTCTGCTTTGGGCCAGGAGCAGCTGACTGATACCACTGCAGTTTCAGGTTCAGGCCTGTCCTGCCCAACTCCAATATGTTTTCCAACCAGTCACTCTTCTCACAGGACCAAATTCTGAGCATTCACCAAGGGATAGTGCAGCTTTCCATGCTGGTTCCATTCTCTGTTGTGGCGCATCCTCCTATCAAAGGCCTCAGGCTCATCAACCCCCAATTTCAGCGCAACCACAACTTCAGCACAACTGTGAGTCATCTGACTTCAAGGCACCAAATATAGCATGTGACCAGCTCCATTGAGAGTGCATCTGGTGCCAGCCTTCTATCCATCTTTCTTTCTTTCTTTCTTTCTTTCTTTCTTTCTTTCTTTCTTTCTTTCTTCCTTCCTTCCTTTCTTTCTTTCTTTCTTTCTTTCTTTCTTTCTTTCTTACTTTCTTTCTTTCTTCTTTTCCTTAGTTTCTTCCTGGGTTGTGAGAATCCATCTCCTTTTGTCTGGTCCTCTCCATGGTATTCTGGTGTCTGAGTTGCTTCTCTCAGAGAGACTCTGCGACCTATCAATCCACCATCTTCCATACAAAACCCTTCATCCACTTTATTCGTTGGATCTGGTACTGTGTGAGTTCTGACTCTTCCTGTAAGTCAAAATGACCATGAAAGGTAAATGTGTTAAATGGATTCACATTGTTAAGGCAGCCATGACAGCACAACTAGATACACTCATGAAAGAATTCTAGAATTTCTTCAAAAGGGGCAAGAATGGCAGGATAAGTATGCTCAGAGCAACTGGGAGCATTATGAAGTGGACTAATGGCAATACATCACTTACTAGAAAAACTTTTAAGTAAAAAATTAAACATTCACTGCATCTCTACTATACCTCATATGTCTTACAACAGCACTTTATTATATTCTTCAATTGTATTACATGCAGTTCAAATGATTAGAATCTTATGATATTAGATCATAGCACCAAGAAAGGTTATGTCTGGCTATGTTCAGTCACCTGGAGAGATCCTGGAGAAATTAAAAGGCAAAAAATATTTGTACTGGGGCATAACTGATGTATACTAAACTTCACATGTAAGAAGTGAATAATTTGAAGAGTTTTAATATGTGTATATATTCATGACAGCATTGCCATCATCAATACACAAATCCCTTCACCTCCAAATTGCAGGGCTCACCATTCTTAGTTGTTTGGTGTTTACTGTTTTGAAACGCATTTTGTACTATTTGTTTGCTGGTTGTTTCCAGTGGGAGGGAAAAATCTTGTTACTACTTTGCAAATAGAAGCAGATATTTTCCACCTAGGGAGCTTTTAAAAGATAATCTCTGGGCTCCACTCCACACTCGATGAACTGTAATAACTGGCAGAAGGGCTTGGGAATCATATTTACATTTTAATTAAAGTTGAGTGTATATACAATAATATTCATCCTTTTTAGTGTACAGAAGTGTGAATTTTGTCAAATACGCGTAGTTCTATAACTGTCACAATTGATAGAGAACAGTGCCATGGAAGTCTCCAGTTCTCCTAGGCTTCTTTGTCACCACTTTTTTCTCCACCTTTAGCTACTGGTAATCACCAATTTGTTTTCTCTTCCTATACAGATACTTTCTCCAGAATGAAATCGTATTGTATGTAGCATTTTGATTTAGGCTTCTTTTGCTTAGAATAATTCATTTGGGGTTAATCAATTGAGTGTCCTGGTATTTCATTCATTTTTGTTGGTTAGCACTATTCCACTGCATGGATGCACTACTGTTTATTTTTCTAATCTCCAGTCAATAGGCATATGCTAAAAGCTCCCTAGTAATACTAATATGTCTCTTTGTTGAGAATCACAGGCCACGTTGCTCAGCTGTCAGATTAAGGTAACCATTAGGTTCTTTCCTTTGCTGCCTATCTCCCCATGCAAATCATGTTGCCTAGTATTGACAGTTTCCTGTACTATACCACAAGTTCACGATCCAGCCTGTTCCCTGCTGAGCTCACATTCTTGTAATGGCCTATTTCCCTGGAATGTTTGTGTGTCTCTCTCATGCACCAGGCTCCCTATTATTCATTTGCACTCCTTTATCAAATGCGTATCTTCCATATCCAATGTCTCATAAAATTTCCCTTGGATTTCCAAGATGACAGCATCTAAGAGATAATTAATGTTGATGCTTAAAAGGATAAAATTTATGTTACTTGGGTGATGGTATATTAGCCAAGATTCTCCAGACAAAGAGACTGATCAAATAGTATGAGCTTATCTGATTCCTACTGTTATACAAGGAAAGAAAATTCTATGTAAAAATACATAAATCTATGCACTGGCAATGATGAATATCAAATTCAAGATGCCTGTTATCCCAGAGGGGATCAAGTGGAAACAGAGGCATATGACCAGGGAGAAAATGTGCTATTTACCCACAGCAGAGCACTGTCCTTCTAAAAGGAAGGATGAATTTGAGTCATTTGAAGGAAAAGTGATGCACCTTGAGACCATAAATCTAAATAAATAAATTAAACATGTAAGCTGAAATATCGCATGATTTCTTCTATATGAGAAACCCAAAGTATAAATAAAATATAGAGCATGATAAATGAGAGGTAATAGTTAATAGGTATATAGATCTGTACAAAGGGAAGGAGAATGGGAGGAGGGAGGTGTAAAAAGATTGAGAATGTGTTCTGTACCAGTACCACCAACTCCCCACAACAAATATAATCATATATACTGGAGACATGTATTAATAGAAATAGAAATTAAAAAATAAAAGCATACATGTATTTTGCATTCATTAAAGAGGAAAATGTAAGTGAAATAAATCAGTTAAGGTGATTCCCAATATTTTTTACATTTAAAGTCAGACTTCTCTTAATCCTTCTCTGGTGTCTGTGTTTTGCCACACCACAAGCCCTCCTGCCGGCTATTAGTGTTATCACCTTTCTAAAAACAGAATCTATAAAAGAAGATCCGGGTGCCGGGTTTGTAGTTGTGCTGTTGACTGTAGCTAACCTACTTTCAGTTAGTGCTTGTGGAACACTGCTATCATTTCCGATATGTCACCATCTGAGTCTCTCCTCACAGCTTTTGAGGTTCCTGCAGGTCAGAGGAATTCCCCAGTATTGCATTTGCAATTCACTCCATGCTCTGACACCATTCAGCAGGTCTGTCCTTGGTACTTATGACGCTGGCAGTGACAGTTAATTACGCTGTCCACCTCCCAACAGTTGCTGTATGACTCGATTATGAAAAAAAAAATCTCAATTTCAGAAATAATAAACTATGAAAAAAATCCACATATGCTTAGAAACAATGAAATATCATAGTTGTTATTTACGCATGAAAGTCTATAGAGAGGGCTGGGGATGTAGCTTAGTGGCAGAGCGCTTGCCTAGCAAGTGGGAGGACCTACATTCAATCTTTAGCCTTAAGTGGGAAAAATAACCTATGTAATAACTGTGCAACTCTATCCATGGACAGTGACAGACACCAAATGCAGATGACTGTTGTCCAGAAGGCATGGTCATGTGGAAATGGAGATACAGTTTTTGTGTGACAAGTATTTCTTCCTAGGAAAAGAGAATTGTCCCATTGGTATAATTTTGTTATTAACTGGTTGTGGAACCTGAGGAAGCTTTATCATTTTAGTATTCTGTTCTACATTTTAAAGATAGTAACAACTTGGATTATTGTTAGGGTTAAATAAATGCCAGTCGATTCCTTTATTAAGTTATAAAACAGGATTAAAAGGGTTACTAAGAGCATGATCTCACAAAATGACCAAACCTAAATATGTGTGGTGGGTAGTTATAACAATGACCCCTAAGAATCAGGGTCGTCTGTCTACATTCTGTTTGCAGGGGGACTCTGACACTCCTCCTACAAGTGGTGACTTCTTTTCTCCACCCTTGAACCTAGCTTGCCCTTGTGACTTGTTTCAATCAACATGGCAAAGTCACGTCACACAAATTCCAAAGCTACACCTTGAGAGTTGTGTAGGTTTCATGTAGCGCTCTGCCCAGAATCAAGGAAGTGTGCATTCTGCATGAAATTCTGTTCACAAGGACCTGTGCACAAGACATTCATAACTGCATTCTCTGCAGTAAACACTTAGGAGAAATCTGAATGCCTGTCAATGTAGAATGAATAAAATGATTATGCAGACCTGAGATCAACTCTTGCAATGCTGTGAAGATGCTTGATCTGTCCAGTTGGAAATGCGATACGTGTTGGAGATGCAGAGAGACGGCAGTGAGGAAGGTGTGGGGTATACATATGTATCAGTTCTTCACAATGAGTGTGATTATTATGTGTCACACACATACACAAGTAAAAAAAAAAAACTAAAGTAAAAGCCATGTGAAGAAGGAGCAAGAGAACAACTGAACCAACTCTCACACAGGAGTGAGGCCATCTTGGACCTCCCAGCCCAGCCAACCTTTCAGCTGAGCGTGGTGGACAAACAGAGGACTCCTCAACTCTCAGCATCACGAGGAATATCATTTCATTGTTGCCTGGGGCCCACTGTGTTTAGGGTGAGTTGTGTTGCCCCAAAGTCTAACTGCATGAGAATTGCAAGATGGCCAACTGAGTGGTGGCATGATAAGAGAGCCTCTCTGAAAAAAAACAACTCAGACGCTGGAATCTGACAACATGGAGAAAGCCAGACAGAAGGAGAGGAATTCTCACAACCCAGGAAGAAACTGAGAAAAAAGAGAAAAAAAAAAAAGAAAAGAAGAAGAAGTATGGATGGAGGGCTGGAGCTGGGCAAGCCCAGGTTGCTGTACCAGCACATCTTAGAGTCAGGTGACTCACAATCAAGCTGAGATTGCAGCCCTGCTGAGAGCAGGGGTTGGTGAGCTCCAGACCCTCAACTGGAGGAGGCCCTGCGGCAGGGAGTGGAAACAGCCAGTCAAGCTGCATAAACTTTGGTGAGTAACGGGAACTGGATTCCCCAGAGCGAGAGGAATGGCTGGGCGACATTTGGAGTTGGGCAGGGCTGGCATGAATCAAAACCCCAGGTGGTGTCCATCCGTTGATGACTCCAAGTCCAAAGAGATTGGTGGGATCTTCTTGGGCTGGGCTAGGCCCCTGGTTGAAACACAATAGCTGGATGAGGCTGTTCTGAGCCAGTGGCATCCCCAGGGAACACACAAACTTGCTGAAGCGTCCCCTGGTTGACTGACATAGGGGGAGGGGCTGGCTCTCAGCATACACCTCGCAGATCTGCAGAGGACTGGGGGGCGGCACTTCCCTAGCAAGTGTGCTGCAGAAAAAACTGTCAGCAATACGAAAGACCCAGAGACCTCCACCACCCACCCATCTGAAGGGGGCCAGAAACATGACAAGACAGAGAAACAACAAAAGGTCTCCAACCACGGAACCAGGGAAAGTGAGTCCAGCAGAGGTAAATGCAGAGGAGGTTGAGAGCAGCAAACCTGTAATGTCAGAGACAGCCTCATTGGAATTAAAGAAATAGCTCTGTGACCTCATCGACCAATTTAAATCTGAAATTCTAACTCAGGTGAAGCAAGATATAAGAAGATTAATAAAAAAAAGTCCTGGGTAATCCTCAAGTAGACACAAATGAAAGAATAGAGGAACCCAGAGAAAGGAGAGAAGCCTTTGATGAAGAATATAAACAAAACCTAGAATACATAAAACACATCCAAAGAGAATATCAGCAAATTAAAAACTCCATTGAAACCTGGCAAAAACTTTTAACAGAAACTAAAGACAGACTTTCAAAACTTGAAGATAGATTTGCAACATATGATCGCGAAAGGAAGGCTCTCTTAAAAATAACAAGGAACCAGAAAGCAACGATACAAAGGCTAGAAGATGACAAGAGGATTTATAACCTAAGAATAAAATATGTGAATGAAGATACAGCAACAAATACAAATGAAATAAAAAGTCTATTCACAGTAATAATTAAGGAAAACTTCCCAAACATAGGAAATGAAAGTGATGTTCAGATATATGAGGCATATAGAACTCCAGCCAGCTACAACCAAAACAGATCTATACCCAGACATATAATAATCAGGATCCCAGAAATCCATCATAAGAACAGAATATTAAAAGTGGTCAGAGAAAAGAAACACATTACCTATAAAGGAAAACTCATCAAAATCACAGTGGACTTCTCAATGCAAAGCATCAAATCAAGAAGAGCTTGGAATGAAATCTTCCAAGCCCTGAAAGAAAATAACCTCCAACCCAGAATGATGTACCCTGCAAAACTGTCTCTCAAAATTAATGGTGAGACAAGATATTTCCATGACAAAGAGGAACTGGGGGAGTTTGTGACCACCAATCCAACCCTGCAAAGAATACTGAAGGACATACTAGAGAGAGAGAAGAAAATCACCAGGGTTCCAGGAACAATGACAGAAAGGCCTCAAAGAAAGGGGCAGACAGTGGAATGAAGGGGAAAAGTAAACAAACAACAATGACAGAAAAATAGCATAGCAGAGATAAGACAGAGAAGATTAGTTATATCGCTGTTTTATCTTGACTGATTTTATTTGAATCTGGTATGCTTGAGAGTATCAAGTTTGAGAGCAGAGGCAACTACTCTGAAGATGACAAGATTCAATAGGATACCCATTCTTGTTTGATTATTAACTGCCTTTGGAGTCCTATAATGTCTCCAATGTTTAGATTTTATTAATAGTGTAATGCAATACTAAGTTTAATTATACTATGTTTGACAATATAGATAATTTTATTGAAAACAAGAGACATTATAGTAACTACCGTAGACCACCTAGTATTGTGGTTTTATATGTCCTTTTCATTTTGTGTTTCTCTAGGAATTTTTATTGTTGACTTGTTTTTATTTGTTTCTCCCTCTAATACAGAAAGGCTAGGTACATGTGTAGAGACTTATACATGTGTAGAACTTCTAAGTAGTTTACGAGAATGAATTATAGTTATTGTAAAGAAAAAAAAGAGAGGAAAAGAAAGTATTCTAAGGGATATAATTGTATGTATGTTTGAGTATGTGGGATTGATAACCCTGTTCCTAAAAGTTTTTGTTGGATGGATGAACAAAACTAATTGCAGTCTCACTGTTTGGATGTCCACTTCATAGGCTTTACTTTTGTAACTTGAACAACTACTTCTAAGAGGAAAATATGTAATTATCGACTAGTGATTTCTTACTGGTTACTATTTTTGTTTTTTTGTTTTGTTTTTGAGATTTTGTATTATTTCTACCCTCTTTCTGTTTCAAATTTTTTTCTTTAAATTAAAAAAAAAAGTCTAACTACATGAGAAGCCTTGGAGCATTACAAAGACCTGTGACTTGTAATTTGGTGTTATCTGTTTGTGGACCATATTATATTGTATACTATGTCCAGCAGAAAGTAATTAAGCACTGCTGGTATAAAGGTAACCAAGTGCTATGGAGACTACAAAAAGGCACTGTTGGTAGCTCAGTTGTAGCATTTGAAGCATCTGTAGTAACACCAGGATGACAAGATGTAAACTACAGAAAGTTAGATAAGGATATCCTAAATAGAAAAGTACAGTCAGTCCTCTGTCTCAGTGATCCACATCTGTGGAGTCAACC
Organism: Hydrochoerus hydrochaeris; assembly: GCA_004027455.1. Taxonomy (NCBI): domain Eukaryota; kingdom Metazoa; phylum Chordata; class Mammalia; order Rodentia; family Hydrochaeridae; genus Hydrochoerus; species Hydrochoerus hydrochaeris. The sequence goes on along the minus strand of PVLA01004407.1, from coordinate 22,313 downwards.
AACCACATATAGAGAATAGTTGGAAAATTGTATCTGAACCTGTACACTTTTTCTTGTTATTATTTCCTAAATGATACAGTGTGACAACCATTTGCATAAGTATAAGAAAACTAGATCTGGTGGCACATCCCAGCACTTGGGAAGCTGAGGCAGGAAGAACCTGATTGAAGACATAGTGAATTCAAGACCACCCAGAGAACTACATAAGGAAACCTTGCTTCAAAAGATCAAAAGAAAGTAGGAGGGAAGGAAGGAAGGAAGGAAGAAAGAAAGGAAAGAAAGAAAGAGAGAAAGAAAGATTTGAATTATATAAGAAAATGTGTGTAGGTTATATGCAAATACTACACCATTTTATGTAGGGAGCATTCAGTTTCTTAAGGGCTAGAACTAGTCCTTCCACAGATATTGAGGAATGACTGTACACGCTATGGAGAAACAAGCTAACATTTACAAAGTTCTTATGATGTAGCAGGGACTCTGTCTCAGTTTATTTAATTCTCACCACACTCCGATTAGGTGCAATGATTATTCCCAGCTGAGTAAACCGGGGAACCTGTGCTGTGTTAGGTGACCAGGGTGGCACAGCCTGGACCCAGCGGCCTGACTAAATCTCATGTGCTCACTCGTAGCTCTGGCCTTGGCTTGGATGAGCGATGGTGTGGCCCCGTGCTGCGAGTGTGTGGGGATGTGCTGAGAAGACCCCAGGCGGGGTGAAGCCCTCAGCTGACCTTGGAGGAAGACAGCAGTGGGGACGGCACTAAGGTGGCTCCAGATGGAAGATAGAGGGGAGGCATTTGGGGCGCGGGAGGACTTGTAAGCAGCACGAGCCGGAGTCAGATCCTGCCTCTCTCCACCCAGGAGTGCCCACAGAGGCCCTTATCACTGCAAGGAAGCCTCCACTGCCTGCCAGAGGGGATCTCAGTCAAGGAGCCAGCAAGGAGCTCAGGAGATGGGAGAAAATGGCAGCACCTCTGGTTGGACCACGAGTCAAACCAGGAAACAGGGAAAGAAAGTGCTCACAGACCACTTGAGATTCTCTGCATCTTTTGGAGTGAAGGGAACAAAGGAACCTAGCAAGAGCTGTCCTCTAGTTGTCCCATAGAACCCCACGTCCATAGGCCAGGACAGCAGAGGCTGGGCCTGGTGTCATGGCAGAGGAAAGAACAGGCAAAGGTGCAAGGACAGACCTGTTTGCCCTGGGGGACCTGCAATGTAGAGTTGGTCGCCATGGTCCTTCCCTGGCTGTGCTGTATCAGCCATGGGAAACCTTGTCTATAACTCTGGGGAACATGATGTGCTCAGATTTGCCTGTGAAATGTTCACTTGCCAATCCTATCTGAGTTCTAACAGAATGCGTTAGTTCTGTACATGGCAGATACTTGTTGGTTGTGTGACTTTTGAGCCAAATCATGCTTGATTTTATGCATGCCCACTGTAGCGTAGGGCGGGGGTAGGTGGCTTGCCCTCTGCCCTATTCAAAGACTCTAGAGGCATCTGGGAAAGGCAGGGGACATAAGCGATGCCATCTGGCTTCATTGCTCCCTCCTTGAAGCGCTGGAGAGCTCATGTCCTGATGAGCTTCAGCCAAGACTCCAGGTGAAGAAGACTTTGAAATAGGCCTTGAAGATGAAGATGTTAAGAGATGAGGCCAGAAAGAAAAGTTATACAAGGCAATAGACCTAAATGGAGCAAAAAAGAGGGCCCACCACAGGCAGAAGGTGATGGAGAGAGAAAAGGCATCATCAGGGAAGGGCTAGGACTCGGAAAATAGAGTCAGATGGGGAACAGGATGATTGGGGGGGTCTGGAAGGGAGAGCTTTGACCAAGTGCAGGTTAGAGATGTGGAATTTCATCTGAAGTGAGGGAGGGAACTATATTAGGTGAACAGTGTGATTCTATCCGGTCAATTCTTTATTTAGCCTTGTGGATTTAGGAGAAGAGCAAATGGATAGAAATCATATTGTTTTGAGAGCAAACAGTTTTAATTGGTCAGAAGACTTTAATACAGAAGTCTCGAGATAAAAAGATAGAAAGTACATTTTTGGGTGTTATGGCTCATGCTGTATCTAGATGTCCCTCAAAGCCTCATGTGATCATAGGTGGGGAGTTTCAAAGGTGGCCGGATCTAGGGTGTCTGGATGTGGATTAAGGGCGTGATGCTGAGATTCAGGGCATGGATAATGGAAACCCCATCTGGGGTGTGGGTGGCATCAATCAGTAGGCTTACAGACTGAATAGAATATAAAGGGACAAAAGAAGACTTCCCTGCTTGCTGCTACTGCCTTCTACCTGCCACACCATGAACTGTTTCTCTTCTGTGAGTCCGCTCTGCCAAGCTACCCTGGTTTGGAACCAGATGACTATGAACTGAAACCTCTACAAACTTTTCTCCTTTAACTTTGGGTGTCAGATATTTTGTCTCAGCAGTGAGGAAAGTAACTAAGACATTTGGTAAACGTTTAAAATATTATACATGCAACATATGGTCAGGTAAAAGAATATAAAGTAGAGATGAATAAAAAGGAAAGAAATATAGATAAAAATATCACTTATAATTCTACTAACCAGAGATAATCACTTTAAGATATATCTTCAGACTTTCTGCCAACATATATGCCAGAAATTGGCTTATATTTTTTTAATCATACACTTAAAAAACTTAATAGTGTATTTCCACTGTTCTTCCTTATCAATGAATGCAAAACAGTCCTCAGCATCCTTATAAATGGGAGCTTATTATTTATTCCATGTTGAAGAACCTCTTGAACCTTTTCCAACCCCACTACTGTTTGTATAAAAATGTAAAGTGTATCATTTAAAGAATGTGTTCTTAGTACATGCACAAAAAAGATACTTGAAAAATAAATCCCCATGTAATCATGATTGTGATTATATTCACCACCACAGAACTCTTTTCAATAGACTGATAATGCATACTGCTGTTTTCCAAATTAGTCTTTAGGGGGCGCTATTAGACGGGTCAGCTCCTGCCGAACAGCGATGACTCATTAGGGGAGTGTGTGGGCTACTTTCATCCCGACATGACCTCTCTCGTTATCTTTGTGCATTTTGAATTAACTCCAACTCCCTCAAAAAGAAAGGACAAGGCAGAGATATTTTGCAGTGTTTGCACTCAACTTGCATTCTTGAAGCATGGTAGACATTAACAGATTTAGTATATCCCACAAAATTTTGTGACTAGAATAAGCAGAGGAAAATGCCTTTCCTACCAGGCAACCCACACCTGGGCCTCTTTGCAGTTACCGGCTGATATCAGACGCCCACAGGAGATGGAAATGCTGAGCCAAAGTGAATATTCTGTTTGTAGAGTGCATTTTTCACTGGCACTACTCATGTAGTATAAAGCATTGTTCATAGATGGAAGCATTTTTAACATAACCTCAGGGACAATTAAAAATTTGAATCTCACACAAGGAAGCAGAGAGGCCTCACTGACTTCTTCTAGTGGTCGTGTCGTGTTTCTTTGGGTCTCTGGATGGCTAACTGGGTCCTGTCCAGGGAACTCTAGCGCCCTCTTGTGGAGGGTAGAAACTGGTCTCTACATTTCTGAGACGGTACAGTGGCTGCAAAGAAACCCCTTGACTACAAAGCCAGTGGAGACAAACTGGACTTGACAGTCCGGAAAGATCGTTAAATACTCAGTAATTACCTCTGCCAAGGCATATGGATAATTTTTGTGCTTCAAATGGTTCTTAAAAGCAGAATCGAGTCAATCAAGAAAATTATTTTGAAAACACTTTCTCTTTATCCTGTAGCATTGGAACATCCCCTCAGAATTTACCAGTGTTATGGTTTGTGTTTAGATGCCCGACCCTCCCCTCAAAGCTTCATGCAGTCATGGGTGGGGCTTTTTCAAAGGTGGCTGGACCGCCAGTGTGTGATGCTGGGATTAAGGGTGGGTAGTTACTAAATTAGTCCATTGATCTGGGAGAGAGTGTTACCTGACCTAAGGGTGGGCAGCTTAAGTAGAATATAAAAGGACAGAAAGGAGCTGCTATTGTTGCCTGTAGCTTCTATCTTTGTCTGTCACGGGCTGTTTCTCCTCTGTGATGCCTGTCTGCCATGCCACCCTGCCTTGGAGCCAGCCAAATATGGACTAAAACCTCTACAAACTGTGAGCAAAATAAACCTTTCCTCTTTTAAATTTGGGTGTTGGGTATTTTGTCTCAGCAAGAAAACAAAGTACCTAAGAAGCCAGTTTAAAAAATACTATAACATCACCTCATTGCTTTAGACATTGCCTATGCAAAGACAGCTCCAAAGAGCTTGCTTTGAATCATTTGTACAGATTCTGCTTGATGCAGCTGCAAGCATCTTGAGTTGCCTCTTCCCTGATTGCTCCAGAGCAACTCTAGTTGGCTTTCCCTGCATAGTTTCCAGAAAACTATAAATAGGCCAAACCATAGGGGTGACACATGAGCTTTCCACTTGCACCCCAGTACCAGGAGCATACCTGACTCCTGGATATTACTTTAGGATAAACCAGGTACATTGCACTTGAATGAAATCTCTCTTGTCCTACCCAGTAAACATATACACCTCTCCTTCGGACTCAAATTTTAGAGCTCTAAAATTTTGTCTTGCTTCTCTCACTAAGTCCCCCATAAATCTCACTCTGCACAATCCTAGATCTGTCTGCCTCTCTTTCTTAGTCTCACAGCACCCTGGGGTTGGGGCTGATATACTGGGGCTTAGTTGTTTCAGAACACCACTGAAATGTTAGTTGATGCAGGAGGATGATAGATATTATGGGCCAGGAGTATAGCTTAGTGGGAAAGTGCTTATCTAGCACACACAAGAACTTGGGCTTCATTTCCAGTACTGCAAAAAATAAAATAACTCAGAAAAGTATTAGGCTGGGCTGTGATCAGTCATACCTGGTTCTAGTGCTGTTTCCATCACTTGTTAACAGGGAATTAGACAGGAACTTGAATCAACTTGTCCAAACCTTCCAAAGTGAGGATAATCGTGGTTTTCACCTGGTAGGATTATGGTGAGGCCTGGTAGGATTATGGTGAGGTAGCTGGTCACAGTGCCTAACTCCTAGTGCTCCGCAAATGTTAACTCCCACTATTCAGCTATGAAGATGAGCATTTCTTTTAAAATGGCATTAGAATCTTCTTTGCCTTCTCAAATGGGTCAGAATGACCAATGTTAACCATTTTCTCAGAAACTCAGCTATTTCCTTTTAAAATTTGGCTCTAACCTCATAATTATGATCAATAAAGTGCTAAGAAGCTGCAGAAACCTGAATAGGGTTCTACTTTTTTCTACTACAAAACTGGTGGCCTGGATGTTGTCCACGTGTAGCCTGAGATACTTTAGAAGTCCTTGTCTCTGTCTTCATTTTTTTGTTTGTTTGTTTCTCTCGCTAGCTCATCACTCCTGAACCCAGCCTGCCTTCTAACTTGCTGGCCAATAGAAGTAAGGTAACGCAGCTTCTTAGTATTCTGTTTAATGCAGCAGATTACATAGGCTCCAGTTGTGTGCCTCGACTCTTCTTTTGCAGGACACACGATTTCCTTTCCCCACATATATATGCCTTTCAGCAGCTGCAGACTCCATACCTAGTGCAGTAGAAAGAGTTCAGGGGCCTTGGGTTTCAGCAAACTGAAACCAAACTCAATTTAAACAGAAAAACAAAGCCTAAACTTCAACCGTCATAATCTGACAACTCGCCTTTCATTAGGCACTTGCCACCTTAACCAATAAACATGCTTCCTGCATCTTGCTTTTGTGAACACCTTCTAAGTTTCCTTTAATGCTCTCCCATTGGCCCTCTGACCCATCTGCATTGCTCTATTCATGAATCATAGAAGGTTCAAAGAAATTCATTTAAATTTTAAGGTGCCTCAGTTTATTTTTTAACAGGCTGGTTCTACTCCTGGGGTAGAATACTATTCCTTGGAATTGCCCTTGATTCTGTGCACACTTCTATAAAACCTATCAGGACTGGGTTTTTGTGGCACAGTGGCAAAATATTTGCCACCACGCACAAGGCTTGGGTTCAGTCTCTAGCACTGCAAAACAACAAACAAAAAACATCTCCCCTGCCCCTCTCCCAAAAAGAAAACAAAAAACAAAAAAACTGTTCTGAAGTGACCTAAATTGAACCGGCTATTTCTTTCTCTCTGTACCCCTATCAAATTCATGATACATTTCATAGAGAACCAAGAAGTCTCAGGGCATTTAAAATTATTTAGAAAACCTATTTATTGAATCGGTTAGTTTTCCCCTTGTGATCTCATACACCCAACATAATCATGTTGCCTGGCACATAGAAGACACTTGTCCTGGTCAGGTTTTCTCAGACTCAGACTTTACACCCAAAATGAGAATTGCAGGCTCCAAGGAGGCGCTGCTGGGCGTGGGGTGGGGGTTCGAGCAAGCAACCGCAGGACAGAGGAATCCCCAGTTTCCACTCAGTCCCATTGACTCCCTGAGCCTAAATCACATCTCAGAGGTGGTTTATCCTCGAGGCAAAGTAACTGGTCTGTTGAGTGCCACTTCCCACGACACCAGTCAGTCACTGGTAGATGAGACCAGTGAGGTAGGAGACTCCCACACACTTCAATTAATGTCCAAGACAGCTTTGGAAACAGGGGTCAGAGCTCAGAAGAAGGGCAAAGTAGCAAAGCGCACAGAAGCTGGCAGATGTACACTCAGAACACAGTTGGTCTGTGGCAGTGGGAGGGGGTATTGATAGTTTTCCTTAGAGTTCTTCTTAGACATGTGATAAGTGAATAAATGAATGAGTAAAAGCCCCTAGATTTTTTCATAGGGCATCATTTTTCATCTCGTATTTCATGTATTTGTATCCAAGTACCCACTGTTTATAGACTAAATTTTGGTAAAGAAACTTGCTCTACTAGAAAGAAAATCTTTCTTTGTTCAGGACACTGGGTATATTAAGCAAGGTTCTCCAGAGAGAGAGAACCAATAGGATAGGTAAGTAGATACACAAATGATAGATAGATGATGGATGATAGACAATTGATAGATGATAAACAGATCGATGAGATTTAATGTGATAATTGGCTCACATAATACGGAGGCCAAGAAGTTCCATGATTTGCTATATGCAAGCTGGAGACTCAGAAAAGCCAGTGGAGACTCAGAAAAGCCATCATGACCCACTATCCCATTGGAAAGAGTGAAGATTACAGAGTAATTGAATCCAAAGCTGTGCCAGCCTGGCTGGAGTGGAGGGATGGGTGCTGGTTTAAGTCTGGAAGCCCAGAGCCTCAATCCCGGAGTTATGGTGTCTGAAAGCAGGAGATGTTCAGATCCCTAAGAAAGAGCAAACTCACCCTTGCTACATCTTTTTGCTTTATTTGGCCCCACAGCAGAATGGAAGCTACGTACTGGGTGACTCTCTTCAGTCTTCTGCTCCCCACACTTATCCCTGCAGGAACACCTTCAAAGACAGATCCAGAAACAATATTTCATCAGCTTTCTTTTAGTCTCACAAAGTGACATAAAATTATCAGTCCTACTGGAGTTGGGGCAAAAGACCCTCTCACGGCTGGGACAGCAAGACCAAATCTGTTGCTAAAGTCAGACCTAAAGAAATGGAAAAACCAACGCATGACTAGTGTGGAGAGGGCGGGGGAGGATGTCTCCAGGTCACCAGTGAGGTCAGGAGCTAGCACACAAATGGGCAGCTTGGGGGCATCCTATACTCGATGTTGGTGCTGTGGAGTGAGTCAATAACCAGTAGAAAATGGGGCCCTGGGAATCCATACACAGGGCAACTTGAGAAGGCAACTTGATCAGGAGAGAAAGAAGAGATGAATGTGAATCCCCTGTGAGGAACAGTTCATCTATAGATAGAGTAAAATAACTTACCGAATAGTTTTTATGGTGCTTCATCTCTTGTAGGATGATGAAGAGAAAGCACGGACATTTGAAGAAAAACCCTCAAGCTTAAAATAAGATGGTGGCCTGGTCCTGGTCCCTCAAGAACAGACAGATACATGCTGGAAAGAATGAAGATGAAAACCAAAATGATCTCTATTTGAGATGTTTATTTTAGCTGAAGATATGTAAGCTATTTAGTAGAAACTTTACACATTGGCCTGTAGTCAGGAGGTTATGTTCAAATAGCAATATTTGCTTCCTTAAATACCTTCTAAAGGACCTGCAATATAGGCGATACTTTAGTAGAAATATGTGAATCCCGAGGGATGATTTCATAGGCTCTAGCCGTGTCTTTTCTAGAGGACGAGGTGTGTTCTAGTCACTTTCTTCATCACTGGGACAAAATCCCTGACACAACTTAAAGGAAGAGAGGTTTATTTGGGCTCACATGTCAGTGCAGTCAGCTGGCTCCAAGACAGGACAGCATGGTAGGGGCACGGCAGGAGGAAACGGCTCACCTGGCTGCTGCCAGGAGGCAGAGGGTCCTGGGAGGAGGTGGGAAGCGCAATATAACCTTGTGGCTCATGCCCACAGTGATGCCTTTTCTGACCAGGCCCCACTTCCAGACAGCGAGTCAGCTGCAACCCAACTGTCTCACCTATGATCACACGGGGGATACCTAGATATAAACCATAATAGAGTAGACATTGTCAGAGAAATCATGTTCCAAAATAAGATCCTGGTATACTGACTTCATTACCAAACTCTTGGGTTTTAGGACCTTAGAAGCAAACAAGGAAAAAACAAATAGTATATTTTATTCTCAACCATTTTTCCAGTAGTCGATTGTCCAGGATAAATGAACTCTGGAAGAATGAGGTGGCACAGTGCGCAGTGTCCCAGAAGGGAGCCCAGGACATTTCCTGTCCACCATGTTCGAATCCGGAAGATCTGTATGCTTCATATATTCTTTGCACTCAAGACAGGTGCACACTGAGTTAAAGGATTAAGAGAAGATTGATTTGACCCCTATCACACCCTCCAGAAGAAGCAGAAATAGAAGCCCTAACCACAAACAAGGGCCAGCTTTCATGGTTTGAAAGTGTACAGCTAATCCAGACTATTATTACTTTGAGCTTTAACCACTAGTAGTAAAATGCAATTGCCAAGGGAATTTTCAGACCTTATAGCTCAGCCCGTAAGTGTGAAAAGAGCGGAGCTGAAAATGAACTTGACCCACTGCCCATTCGTTGGGCCTTATGGTATGACTTGCTCTGCATTTGAGAACAGTAGTGTGGAGGCAGCGTTGGGGATTAAAATACACGTGAAGGTATCTTGGTCCTAAGACTCTGAGAATAAACATCTGTTCTAGAAACAGTGGCTGTCTTAGTCTATTGTGGCTGTATAACAAAATACCATACACTAGGAGGTTTATAAACAGCACAAATCTATCGCTGATGGTTTCAAAGGGTGAGATATTTGAGATGAAGGTGCCAGCAGATTTGACATCTGGTAAGGGCCTGCTTTCTAGTCTACAGACAGTGCTTTTCACCTGTGTTCTTATGTGACAGAAGATGAAGGCAGCTCTCTGGAGTCATTTTTTGTAAGAGCATTAGTCCCATCCATGACTCCGTCACCTCTCCTACCTTCATCACACTGTTGACCAGAGTTTCAAGGCATGAATTTAGGGGACACACACAGTTAGTCCATAGCAGTGATCAAGTAGTGAACTAGACCCATTCTTTGAAAGTTTGAAATCAAAGTGTTATTCAATTTTTATAAAGAAAACTCCTACATATTCAGTGATATCAGCATGGGCAGGGAGGCCAGAAACATTTGCCTTCACTGCCCCCAACACCATTTTTGTTTTCTAAGTGTGAATGAAGTCACTGTCCCTGACTTTGGGGAATGTTTATAATTTTACTAATCCCTCCCAAAATCAATAAATCTATCTATCTATCTATCTATCTATCTATCTATCTATCTATTTGTCTGTCTATCTGTCTACCTACCTATAGGCTACATTCTAGCCATAGGTCACTAATGTGTAACCTCTGCTGTGACCACACTTTCTCTTCAATGGGTAATTGGAAAGTAAATTTATAGTACTGAGGTCCTAGAGGAGGGATTTTCAGACTTCATTGTGCATGTGAGTCATCTGGGGAATAATTTAAAAATATACCATCTTCCCCAGACCAAGTAATTCAGAATGTCTGGAAGTAGGGCTGGGGAATAAGTATCTTTCCAAAGCTTCCCTGAGGCATTTGCTAAGTAGCCAGGACAGAAAGCCCAATCTGCAGGCTGCCATGGTGCTGCTCTCTGAATCCACACAAGTAGAGGCCACACTGAGAAATGAACCAATTGAAAGGGGCCAATAGCCTTTGGATGAGGCTTAGTTTTAAGAAGATTTCAGAGATGCTGTGTGTATATCTTGAAGATGCTTAGGAACCTGGCCTATTTCTCTGGACCTGGCTGGTACCAGTTTTAGATTCAGCCTTGAGAACTCTTATGTACACATTTCTTTCCTTACTATCTTTCCCCTTGTCCCTACTGCCCCCCAACAATCCTTGGGGTTGGAGGCTGCCCTCCAACCCAAAGGATGTGAGTTAGACCTTGACTTCCCTCAAAGCCAGAACCCAGCCTCCTGATGACTCCAGAGGATTTTAATGAGTGTGTCTGAATTGGGCAGACAGAACAGAGCTAGAAGGAAGGACATATAAGGAAAGAACAAAGGACAAAAAACTTGGCTGAGTAGCAGCTAAGGGCCTAGGCCAACCACAGTTTTAACTCAGACTATAAAAGTCCCAGCTTGGATACATCCAAACATGGCCACAGTGCCTTGAGTATTAATGTTGGACTATTAATATCACTTAATCAAAATAAAATCTATTATCAGTTTAAGGCTTAAGGTGAGTTACTTCTTAAAATATAGTGTATCATGAGTTATTTTCAGTGGATTAGAGAACTAACTTAGAAGGAATCTGTAATAGAAAAGGTCCTTTCAGTGCCTTGAAATTGAATTTAAGACAGAAAGAAACAGTAACCCAGTGTCTGCTTTTTGGATATGAGGAAGCTGGGCTCTGTGGAGATGCAGTGACTTGTTTGACATCACGTAACTAGCTTTTGTCAAAGCTGGAGATGACATGGAGATCCACAGTTGATACTCTGTTGGAGTGTAAAAGGATTAAAAGCTCCTATTCCTGCCCAAGGTCATCATTAAAAAATCAACATATGATATGAAGATAGCTCAGTGGTAGAACACTTGTCCAGCATGCAGGAAGCCTTCAATGCCCCTCTCAGAACCGAAGGAAATAAGGAAGAGAGGCTGAGAGGGGGAGTAATTTAGTTGGTTAAAGGTATTTTAGTGCCTTCTTACTGTTTCTGGGAGCTTATTCCTAACAGTAGCTGAGGAGTTTGTCTTCACCTCTCTGCAGTCACTCTCTTCAGCCCAGACATCACATTGACTCCCAGGATGGGCTATGGTTGGGTTTGCCCACTTTTCCCCACTGTAGTCTTTCTGGGTCATGCGATCCTGAAAGCCCTCAGGCATTAGACAGGATCTGAACCTCAGAAGGAGATTGTCTGCTCCCTGCTCCTCTTCCCAGTTTCTGGGTGGCCCATCCCAGCACCCACCTCCATAATCTCTCTGTTACCTCTTCCTTGGGTCGATGCCTCATTTTTCTCAGAATCATGTTTTACTCTCAATAAGTGCCTTCATCACAAAATTAAATAATCTCATCTGTTTTTCTGAACCAGCTTTGTACTTCCTCAGGACAAAGATGATGTCTTTATCATCTTATACTTTTTAGCATTGTTCATGTTATGTGGTCAATAAGTCAGAATGAGTGAATGATAGAAATAAGGACAAAAATTTTAAAAAACCTGTTTCCCCGTCTTTGCTTATTGGATAGCTTTTTTGTACAGGGAACCAGATATTTTGTCCAACTGTGCTTTTACAGGCACAGTTGGAAAAGAAACTTTTCAAATCTCAAGGTTTTTTTCTGCTGCTTATGCCAAAAGCAAGGACTCAAGAATCTAAGATTAGCACTGATTCTGGAAATGTGTGTACAGGAGACTTTTTAGTGACTTAATTCAGATAGCCTCAAGAGTGCTGGCAGTAGAACTAACATAGAATCTATCCTAAAGAAACAGTTGAAAAAAAATTCAAAATGACCCCCCAAAGTCTTTTTCTCCTGGTTGGCTATAAATCCCTAAAGCTGTTGGCATCAGTGGTTCTTATTCTTTAAATTTCTAAAAGCAGTAATAATCCAACAGTCAGAAATTGAGTACCTATGAGTCATTATGGCATTTTGCGCAAGCTATTTCTTGTCTATGGGCATTGGACTGACAGGGTGACTCAGCAGCATGTTTATCTGATTAAGCAGCAGGGTCCCCACCCCATGGCAGAGGATGGGGCTCAAGGGACAAGGCAGCTAAGTTTTGTCAGAGGTCTTCCCCCCTCACTACCTTTTTTTGGTACCTTCTGTTGGCAGCTGTGAAATCTGCACAACTCCTGTCAGTCTTGTGAAAAGATTTTGGCCTTCTTTTATTAGTTATTTTAATGGATTTCATTTTGGCAGATTTGTGCATGTACATAACAAATTTTGATAACTGACATCACCCCATTTGACTCTGGTCTTTTTAAAACAGCCTCAGAGCATATGCATGGCTATTAGAGCTCTAATAGGTTCCCAGCCAGGGGATAGCACGGAGCACATCCCTCAAGGGGAACTCCAACATCAAACATTTGCAGCACAGTGACTTTCAAAAAGGTTCATTCAAGTAAACATTGCACCATTTGCCTAAGACTGCTTATAGCTGTTCGATTTCTCTATCAAATTGGCTGTTGCTGACATTGCAGAATAGACACACTTAAATTTCTTTCCTTTCCAAATGGACAACCAGAAAATTAATCCTTAAGCAAGTTATTTGTTACTTCTGTATTAATTTTATCACTAAAAATGCCTGATCTTACTTCCTAAAGTGACCTTAAATACCATATGTGGATAGACATACATATTCACAGGCAAATTCACACATGTATCTTTGTTTTCTGTTGATACTTGATGCTGGGTATCTTACCAAAGAGGAGGGAGGGACAAGAGAGAGATATTTAGCTCATGATTCTGGTTCCTGGAAACTCTAAACAGCATTGCACCGTGTCTGGCAAGGGCCCCTGGCTGCATCAAAGAATAGTGTATGGCATCACATAGCACCGGAAGAATCAGGAGATGGGAGGAGCCAGGCTCCCTCTTTTATGATCTCATGGGAAAGAATCTACTCCAGTTTGATCAAACCCATCCTTAGAGACCAGGAGTAATCCCTCCTGAGGTGTTGCCCCATGGTTTAATCACATTCTAGGAGGCCCCACTTCTTAAAGATCCACCTCTCAGCACTGTTACCATGGAGATCAGTTGTCAAGCACAGGAATCTTTGAGGTATACACCAAAATTAGGCCATTACACATGGCAACTTGTGGAAGTCCTTATCTGCTAACAAATTTAAAACAGAATCAAAATTCTTTTATCTAAACCCCAAGTAGTTTAATGACAGAGTTTGTTCTTTTAATATTGAGAAATTTACCTCTTCTGAACTTCTGTATTTATAAAATGGAGAGAAAACCAACATTTTGTGCAGTTGTAAAAATTATATAAGATAAACCATACAAATACACTCAGCACCATTTCTGGTACATTGTGCTTTAAAACAGTTGGTTTCCTTTTCAACTGCTATCCATATAGATTTTCTGAAGTTTAGATTTGCAACTTTGGACATAATGTGAAAAGAAGCTGAGTGGTTAGGGTATTTTTTGAGTCCGTCTATACTAACCACCTTGATGTACAGATGAGGACCATAAACCCAGGGTCACAAACTAGTACAAAAACTCAAATTCTAATTCAGGTTTCTGGACCCCAAGTTCAGGGCCCTGGACATTATGGTGTTATAAAAGCATTCTGTTAAATTCTCACTAACGATTTATCAGAATTGTGATACTGTGTGGGGTATTTCTCATATGCTAGACTATGGGTTTACAGTTAGGAGAGAAGATGAAGAAATTGGCCAACATAAAACTAAACCCTAGGAGGAAAGACCCAAATTGAGGCAGAGAATACTATGAAAAAGAAGTTGGAAAATTTATAAATATAAGCAATGGCTAGGACTAATAAAAGAAAGGAAACTTTGAAGGTATAAAACCTTCAAAGATATTATTAAGAAATTCAGCTTTTGAAAGATTGATTTGTTTACAGGTGGAGTAAAAATTCTAGAATATATGATGACATGTCCTTGGCTCTTTAATTCTCTTATTTTTGTTGTCTGAGATGTTGTGAGATGGAACCCTTTGATTTTTAGAATAACTATACACACTATTAAAATACTACAGTTTATAGGTCTTGTGAAATGAATATTAAGCTTTATCCCTTCCTCATCACACACAAATTTTTAATATAGGTAGTTTTCATTTCAAAAAATGTCAAACCACTGTCCCCATAATAGGTTTTTCTTCTTCTTCTTTTTTTCTAGAAATTGACTTGTCAGAACACAAAGTCAACACCAAAATCACTGAAAAAGTAATCAGGAAAACAACTCCATTCAAAATTACATACCTAAAACTCAACCTAACGCTAAAGACAGAACACCTCCATAATGAAAACTGCAAAACTCTGAATAAAAAAATTAAAGACATTCGAAATTAGACATCTATTATTTAGGAATTGAAAGAGCTAATAATGTGAAAGTGGCAGTGTCACCAAAAGCTTTAGATTTAATGCAATCCCTATGAAACTAGCAGCACCCTCTTTCACAGAATTAGGAAAAAACAATTCTAAGATTCATATGAAATCAGGAAAGACCCACAACATCCAAAGCAATCCTAAGCCAAAGGAGCCGAGCTGCAGCCGTCACAATAACAAATTTCTTGTTGCACTACAAAGCTATAGGAACACAAATAACACGGTAGCAGCACAAAACCAGACACAAGGACCAACAGAATACAACTGAAGCAACCACGGGTACCTGACTCTTTACAGAGGGGCCAAAATACATGGAGAAGAAAAGAAAGTCTCTTTATCAAATAGTGCTGGGGAAACCGGATATTCCCGTGCATAAAACTGGAACTAGGTCTTTACTGCCCACCTTGCACTAAAACAAAAGTGTATCAGAGACCTAGACATAAAAACAGGAACTTCGAAACTGTTGGAAGAAACCATAGGCTTCCAGAATAGAACTTCAATAGCACAAGAAATAACATCAAGAATCAACAAGTAGAAATACATCAAAGTAAATAATTTCTGCACAGCACAGGAAACAATCAACATAGTGAAGATAAAATCGACAAAAGATTTTCCCATGTGCAAAAGATCTACCTCCCTGTTTCCTATTATCTATCTTTTATTTTGCTTCTTAATTTATATATACATTGAAAAGAGGTGGAAACAGGAGGTAAAAATAATTAAGATGTGTTGTTTGTGCAGCAACTCCCCACAGTGAATATAATCATTAGATACTGCAAACCTGTGCTAATAAAAATAAATTAAGAGGAACATCTTAACACTATAAAAATCATTTTTAAAAACCTACAGAATGAGAGAAAACTGTTGTTAGATAGAGAACTAATGATAGTTCTGATAGCTAGTTCCTTCTGATAGAGAACTAATGCCTAGTACATATGAAGGACTCGAAAACTTAACTCTCCCCACATAAGTGGCTCAATTTTAAAAAAATGGGCAAATGAACTGAACACTTTTCAAGGAAGAAGTACAAATGGTCAATAAGTATATGATAAAGTGCCACTAAGAAAACACCCACAGAAACAACTCTGAGATTCCATCTTGTGCCAGTCAGAATGGCTGTCACCAAGAACACCAAAAACAGTGAATACTGGCAAGAATGCCAGGGTGAGGGAAGAAAGAAACTTCCACACTATCAGTGGGGATGTCAACTAGCACATCCACTACAAAATCAATATGGAGTTTCCCCGGAAATCCAGAAACAAAAATACCATTTGTCCCAGCTATATGTCCTTTGGGTATATTTTTCAAGAATTAAAGACATCATACTATAGTGGCCTATGCACACCCATGTTTATAGTGGCACAATTTACAATTGCTAAGTTCTGGAACTAGCTAGATCCTCATCGATGAATGGATCCTCATCGATAATGCACACTTGATTGATATAAACAGTGGAATATTATTTAGCTACAAAGAAGAAAAATCATTTCACCTGCAGGAAAGTGGATAGAAGTCAAGATCATCATGTTAAGTGAAGGAAGGCAGACAGAAATTTAAATTCTGCATGTTTTCTCTTATATGAGAAATTTAACATAAATAAATGAAAAAGGAGTGGTGACAGAAAATTAGAAAGTAGACTCTTGGAGTTGGGGAAGGAGCTCAAGAGGAGGAAGGAAGAAAGGAAAAGGTAGTAAAGGGACTGAAAATGATCAAAATCTGTTATTTGCACCGATTCCCCAACATCGCCATTCTATACTGTGTTACAAACACGCACTTGAAA
This sequence comes from Hydrochoerus hydrochaeris, assembly GCA_004027455.1. NCBI lineage: Eukaryota > Metazoa > Chordata > Mammalia > Rodentia > Hydrochaeridae > Hydrochoerus > Hydrochoerus hydrochaeris. The sequence goes on along the minus strand of PVLA01004407.1, from coordinate 5,921 downwards.
ACAAGTACTTAGAGCTGGGCATGGTGGCGCACACCTAGAATCCCACCATGGGGGAGGCTGAGGCAGCAGAATTGCAGGGGGTTTGAGGCCAGTCTGAGCTACATGGTGAATTCAAGGCCGGCCTGCATGCACCACAAAGCAAGACCCTGCCTCAACAACAACAAAAACAACAAAATCCACACAAACACCAAGGACTTAATCACTGTTTTGTATATGTGAAGTTTTTGATTTGCTTTTAGCTACACCATCCTTCTATAATTGAAACTTTAAAAAAAAATATTCAGAAATGGCATAGAAGACTTATGGTCAACAATTTGCTTTGTAAAAAATAAAATGGGAAAATATGTTTTCTCAAAAATTGATTTGTGTCTGAAATAATCATCGGGACTTTCAAAATCTTCCTGGTGATTTCACTTTTGTTAACTGAGAAGAGATCTCCCTAAAAGGATGATTTCATGGAGAAGTACACTTTAATAGCCAAGAAGTATCTTCCAGCATTCCTTCTTTTGAAGTTTACCCCCACTCTTTATACACAGCCATAACCAGGCTGCTCTGTGATGGCTGGGACTGAGATAAGGCGGCCAAGATAAGCAATTGTTGGTAACTGTGTCAACCTAGTGTGAGAATCAGACTCCAACACACATGAGTGCATGCGTGTGATGCAAGTCTTCATTTTGCAGGTCATAAAACCCTGAATCACTTATTTTAAGGGAGAGGGGTGATTTTATAATTGTAGATATAAATATAATTTTATGTGGTTGATGATTTCACCAATTACCTCAGTGTTTGACAACCTTGGTACACTGCTTTCTAGCAAGGAAAGATTCAGATAATTTTTCATCCTCCAAAAATTGTCATAAGCCACTTTGGTGAACCTAGTAATTTATATAATCATGCAGCTTCTCTGCAATGATTATATTTATATTTCTATAAGATTTTTTGGCATTAGTATGAGCAGTGAGCTTTGAACAGTTTCAGAGGGATTGAGTTCACAGAAATTAATTCATGTCAGGCAATAATTTGGAAAGCCACATTTGAATTTTCAATTAGAGATTGAGTCCTATGATTTACTTTAGCCTATAGCATTCCCTCATATGAATCAGTGGCAGGCATGTGGCAAAATGCAATAATGCTTCTGCTTAGCAGAATTAAACTACACTTTCAGCTTCTCCCAAGCTTCTTTCCTTTTATGAGAAAAATATCTTGTGCTTGGAACAGTTTTCCCCCAAGTGTCTTCCATAAGACACTGGTTCTCAAACATGCATAAGCACTGTTACAACACAGATCGCTGCCTGTCCATGCTGACTTTCTGATTCTGCATCTGGAGGACCAGGAATCTGCACTGCTAACAAATAACAAGTCAGTGCCGGTTCTCAGGAGCCACACTTCAGTGAGCACTAAAAATTCCGAGTGTATGTAGGTGTACATGCATATACACAGTGATTTCTGAATTCACACAGGGAGAGAAGAGAGGGGAAAAAAGCATCAAGGAAAGGGGGGGATTGAGAGGGAGAAAGGACGAAAGAGAGATCATAAATGGAACAAAATAATAATGGGTAAATCAAAATAACAGGTATTTGGGTATTTTTAGTCTTGTTGCAGCTTTTGTCTATTTGAAATTATTTAGAAATAAAAGTTAAGGTTGTACCATGAAACCACCACAATATCTGGAAGGTGAAGAAGGGAGGCAGGGAAGAAGACCTGTTTGTACAATCTCCTCAGGCACTTGTCTTGAGTTTGAATCATGCCCAAGACTTAACAATTTAACAGTCTGCTTAATTCCATAGTGTGTGTGTGTGTGTGTGTGTGTGTGTGTGTTTTACTGGGGATGGGACTCAGTGGCACTCTACCACTGAGCTACACCCCCAACCCTTTATTAATTTTTATTTTGAGACAGGGACTCTAGATTGTCTAGGCTGGCCTTGACTCTTGTGCCCCACCTCCTGAGGATTGGCTAGGATTATAGGTAGGAGCCACGGCGCCCCACCTGAACACATAAGGGTTTCTGGAGTAGATTATTCATTAATGGCTACGGCATGGGCTTTGGATAAAGACAGCCCTAGATGCAATTCCTAACGTTGCCACTCACCAGCTCTGTGAAACTGGGAGTCGCTTCACCCAAGCCCACTGCTTTATGCTCCAGAAGATCCCATTTACAATGTACACAAAGTAAGTAATATGCTCTCTAGGTAGGCAGGCTATGGTATTAGTTACTTTTCTCCTTGCTGAGACAAAATACTCCATATCCAATGTTAAATGAGGAAAGGTTTATTTAGCTCACAGTTTATAGTGGTTTCAGTCCAAAATCAGCTGGCTCCAAGGCAGGGAGCTTAACAGCAACTTTCTACCTTGTTTTATTTGATGCAGACTACTTAGAGCAGGTAGCACTCACACCCTTAATCCCAGTGCCCTTGATCCTGGCATTGCCCTGTGAATCAATTCAGTATCGCACACTCTAGATCCAGCTGCCTCTGAAAAAGCCTCACCTATGACCACATGAAGCTTCGAGGGACATCTAATCACGAATTGTAACAGCTATGGCCCTTCTTTAACCTTTCTGAACCTCAGTTTCCATATCTGTAGAAAGAGGAGAACAATACTTAGAATGTTTATAGGGATTAAATGACAATATTTAGAATGACTTTTGGTCCATAGTAAATGCTCAAGAAATAGAAGCAGTATTGAGAAAGATGACAAGGTCACTTTGGGAACTGTGAACTCTCCTAATGGGGAAATGGTCTTCATGGTCCCTCTGGTTTCAGTGCTGTGACGCTCTGGCTATTCCATGTAAGACACAAGTAGACTCTTCTCCTTCCTTACCACCGTTACTATCACGGCTGCTATGATCATTGCTTCCGAAAAGACCTCGATGAGAAGTTATGATTAATACTTAAATAATTTTAATTGTTTAACTTCTTTTCAAGAGATAAGTTCATAATTTTCCCACCACAAAAATAAGAAGCATGTTTTCTTTGAAGTGGGTTACATGCAGGATGATAATTCGGGGCGATTGAGACCCAGGAACCAGTCGATACGTTCCTGCATGTTTCATTGCCTTCAGGACATGGAGCACTAGGAATTTCTAGGATACAGCTATCTGGCTACTCAATGAGAAGTGATCAGTTTGTTGTTGGAAAAGTTGTGCAAGGCAGCCAATCCAACTGGCCAGATGAAAATAAAATCAGAGAATCGAGAAGTTAATAGGGGAATGAAGCTCCGTTGTGGGGGCTCTGAGTGGGCAAGTGTGTGCAAGCCTGCTATTCTGCTGGGACTCGGAAGACCAGACACAGTAGTGGCCTGGGCAGTCAGGCACTGTCCAGTCACGGTTACACCTCTGAGTGTCTCTCAGGCGTTAGGAAACCAGCCTGACATCTTCTGCATCCTCCTCTATAAAATGGGGAGCTGGATTATATCAAGGGTTTCCCAAACTGCTTTTAAATCTTTGAGTCCTTTGTTAAAAACAGTTTTACGAGGTTCTTCAGATGAAAACCAAATGAAAAGCAGAGAGCTGTGGAAGTAAGTTGGGGAGTCCAGAGGTTCACTAGACTGACTTCTTACCTCTGGAGGCTCCAGAGGGAAGTCAGAGGGAGCCTGGGCTCCATGGCATGGACAAAAAGACACTGAGCTGAATGCAGCCCTCAGCTCAGATGCCTCAGTCTCCGGCTTTGATCTGTTTCCTCAAAGGAATGGCCACACTTGACATCCAATTCCATAAAGTTTTACTCCTCCAAATCCTTTCATAGGCTCTTTTATCTTCTGACACTGCTGCATGAAGCCATTATTAAGCTAACTTTGTTCATGGACAAATTTATAGTCTATTCATCCAAGGCTTTTGAGGGGGACAGGGTCAGGACCAGATTTAAAAGCAGCAAGTCTTGCCTCTGGTGCAGACTGAAATAAGAGATTACTTTTAACATTTGTTAAAATGCAGTGCTGTATGTAACTCCTGGTCGTTTTATTTGATTCATAGTTTTTTGAGGTTAATACTGACCTTTTATATAAATGTTTCTAGAACCGGGAACCATGTATGCTGAACAGCCATCAAAAATTTTACAGAATTGTGTTTATTAGCTTCAGAGGAATAAATAAAGGGATGCTGGGGTGAAGGAAAGCAGATGGTTACCAAAAAATTAGGTCCTTGTGAATTTAAGGTACTTTCCTCGGAGAAATTACAGATCATTGTTTTCCTTATACCTTTAGACAAATGGCAAAAGATAGGGAACAAGAATTTTAGTGGGTTTCCATGGCAATTGCTGGAGTGGTTTGGCCTACTTATAATGATGGGTAGTGCAGTATCTAGGTCAAAGGTGAAATCATAGGGATTTACTATAACTCAGCACCCTCTGATTCGCAGCTATTCAATTGGCACCTGTTGGTTCTCATTTGCTAAATGGCAATCTCTTGCTATTGATGGTAGGGGAAGAGACGTCAGAGAAAACAAAGCATTGCCTTTCTCCATAAGTTTTGAATAAATAATACAAGACCTGCAAATGTGTTATTAATATAGGATTTCTCCTTAAACAGCAGCTGTCCAATTAAGAGCAGGCAAGACAACCCTTATGAGCTGGGTTAATTACCAGCTTCTTCATTTGTATACCGTGTAAGTGGTATTAGATCCCTGGGGCTAAGAGCGTGGGTTCAGAGCCACATTAGGTAGGTTCAAATCCTAGCTCTGCCTCTTATTCACAGCGTGACCCTGGAAAGTTATTTGACTTTGCTATTCCTCCATTTTCCCATCTATAAGAATGGGAATAAAAAAAGAGTATTTAGCTCACAGAACTGTTACAAGGATGGCATGAGTTATTACACAGAAAGGATTTAGGGCAGGATACATGTTCAATACACATCAAGTATTAGCAAAAGATACAAGCCCTCAGTGTAGCTTCACTCACTAACTTTCAAAAGGTAAAGCTCATCTAAACTGAGGTAGAGAAAGAACAGAGATTCAGATGCTCCTCTTTTCTAGCTCTGTAACTCTCTGAGCCTCAGCATGCTCATCGGTAAGACAGACAGTACTGTACCTACCTGTCAGTGTTGTTTCCATGGAGATGAGAGGAACCCTACATGCAAAACCTGGTTTGGCTGCTGAGTCTCCGGCTGCCACAGAAATCACAAGGATATGAAATGGTTCATGGTTCACACAGTGAAGACTGGGCTGCGGAGTGAGGCGGTTTTGCGAGCAGGCCCAAGCGCTGTTTAAGGATGTGGGGAAAGGAGCCTGGCTTCTGGGTTTCCTGGTGGTGGGTCTGGGTGGGATGAAGGCCTCACCCTTTTTTCTGGGGTTTAACTTTCTCCCGGGGCTAAAGGAGAAAGCACCAGCTCTTCCCTCACCGTGCCCAGACTCGGGGCAGAAGCAGGAGGGCCCTGAAAGCTGTCGGGGGCAAAACGTCAAAAGTGGAGTCAAATAATTTATTGTGTCACTTTAGGAGGGTACTGGGAGGAATAAATGAGATTTCATACGCATAGCCTGTGATTCAGTCCCTAGTAGGCAGAATTGCTTACCCTTTACAATAAGCTTTGCTTCTTAAGAAAAAAAAAATCCCTTCAAAAATTCTCCTTAAAACTTTAGGAAGCAACACCTGTGTTTTCCTTTTCTACTTGTTTACATTGTTTTTTTTAAGCCTCAATACAATCCCCAATGTGAAGAAATAATTACCAGCAGTCCTCTCGAGATCCACTTTAAAAAGACCGTCATCTGGAACACTCTTTCCCACAGAAACAGTGTTATAAATAGAGTGGGTTCCCAGCGGGAGCTTTGCATTCCTCCTGAACTGTGAGATAGCTAAAATGGTCCTGGACAGAGCGGGGAATGCTGACTCCTACGCCACCACCTGGGCCTCCTGGAGCCCCAAGCTCCCAGGCAAGGAAACCACAGGAAGGCTAGACCCTAGGATTTGTGGGAACTTGGTAAGGTGGAACCC